>JAODOY010015452.1:0-26752 GCA_025399855.1 Forbesichthys papilliferus | reverse complement strand
GTGTTATTTTGAGGGGACAGAAAATGTACACTGTTCTACAAGCTGTACAATCACTACTTTACATTGCAGAAAAGTGTAATTTCTTCACTGTTGTTACATGCTCTCATATTTGCAAATATGTGAGAGGTGTACTCACTTTTGTGAGATACTGTACATACAGTGCATCCATAATGTATTCACAGTGTTTCAACTTTTCCACATTCCGGAATTACACACACACACACACACACACACACACACACAATGACAAAGTGAAAAAGCTTGTTGGGAATTTTAGCAAATTTATTTAAAAAAAACAAAACATGTACATAAGTATTCACAGCCTTTGCTCAATACTTTGTTGAAGCACCTTTGGCAGCAATTACAGCCTCAAGTATTTTTGAGTATGATGCTACAAACTTGGCACACCTACTTTTGGGCAGTTTCTTCCATTCATCTTTGCAGCACCTCTCAAGCTCCATCAGGTTGGGCGGCAGGTCTGTGCAGAGCCATTTTCAGATCTCTCCAGAGATGTTCAATCGAGTTCAAGTCTGGGCTCTGGCTGGGCTACTCAAGGACATTCACAGAGTTGTCCCGAACCCACTCCTTTGTTATCTTGGCTGTGTGCTTAGGGTCGTTGTCCTGTTGGAAGATGAACCTTCTCCCTCTGAAGTCCAGAGTTCTCTGGAGAAGGTTTTGATCAAGGATGTCTCTGTACATTGCTGCATTCATCTTTCCTTCAATCCTGACTAGTCTCTTAGTTCCTGCCGCTGAAAAACATCAGGTTCTTCGTCACCTCCCTGACTAAAGCCCTTCTTCCTCAATTGCTCAGTTTGGCCTGGTGTCTTCCATTTAGAGATGTTGGAGGCCACTGTGCTCAATGGGACCTTCAATGCAGCAGAAATCTTTCTGTAGCCTTCCCCAAATTTGTGCCTCGATACAGCCCATCTATGAGGTCTACCGACAATTCTTTGGACTTCACAGCTTGGTTTGTGCTCCGACATGCGCTGTCATCTGTGGTACCTTATATAGACAGGTGTGTGCCTTTCCAAATCATGTCCAATCAATTTAATTTGCCACAAGTGGACTCCAATCAAGCTGTAGAAACATCTCAAGGATGATCAGTGGAAACAGGATGCGCCTGAGCTTCATTCTGAGCAGAGGCAAGCGCCTGGGGCTCTGAGCTGGAAGAGGACCCCCAACGGCCGCTGACAATAACGGCACTGAATGCCCATTGATCAGCGGCAATGCACAGTAGCCTACTGCAACAACAGATTTAAAATTCCCCCCTAGTCAGGGCCCTATGTATATCTGATATCGACTAACCTTAGAACTAGGCCAATATATTGTCTACCATTTGGCCGTTAATTAAGATTAAATTAAACGCAAAAACAGATCCGATTACATGTGTATTGGTTTCGTCGGAAAAGACGCGCACGGACGTGTGGGCACAGCCAATATAAAGCGGATGTCACGTAACTCTCTGGTAATGGGGAAAGAAAAGGGGGATGAAAAAACGAAGCAGGATAATGGTGAATTGACAACACTGGAACATTTATTTTACCTTATTAAACCTAAATAGCTAGCCTACCTGCTGAAATGAGTGGTGGGACCAAAGATATCTTTGTGATTTTCTAAAGCATTAGTTGGCTTATGTGAAGTTTTGTTTGGGACAACTTCTCAGGTAACTTGTAGGCTAGTTGTTCAATATCTATGCTAACATAATTTATTGATATGCTCTCAAAAATGTACTGTAGCACACAAATATGCACACAGCACATAGGCACACACAAAATAATTAAATTGTCATTATTAAATCATCTTATTGTTCTTATACTTATTTGTAGCAATTCTATCATTCAGCTTCCTTAAAATGAGAAAGAGGATCTACAAACTGCCACAATCCACCAGAAACATCCTCATCTTATCACACAAACAGCTTCCGTAATGCATCACGATCACAGCAGGAACCATAGCCCTGTGATGATAGCAGACCACCATGCACTGGCCAAACATCCTAAAGTGATGCTGAATGCTATGAAATGGTGAAGAGAGGAGCTGCTCAAATCAGAGATACTGCTGTATGCTTAATGGTTGCAGTAATAATTGAAGACTATTTGAATGCAGATACATTTTGTTTCTTGTTGCTGGGATGGGTGGGTGTAAAAGCCCAGATTCACCCCTTTGCCTTGGCAAAAACGGTGAATACTTATGTACATGTGGTTTCTTTCATTTTATATTTTTAATAAATTTGACCAGACTTTCAAACAAACTTTTTTCCACTTTTCCATTATGGGGCATGTATTGTGAAGAATTTATGAATTTCTTTTTATTTTAATCTATTTTGGAATAAGGTGGTAACATAACAAAATGTGGATAAAGTGAAGCACTGAATACTTTACAGATGCACTGTGTACCACACACACACACACACACTATGTATGATTGATAAATATCTTATTTTTGTTACTCACCATAAAAGCCATACACTTGTGTTATTTGTCTACTTTCATGGTTTCCTCGTAGAAGTGTGATGCAATCTGGCCACTTTGCTTTTAAGGCTAGCAAATATGTGAAGGTCTCCAAGCTGTAATATCCCCTGTCGACAAAATCTCCCTGGAGGATGAAAGCAAATAAGATAATTAGCCTGCAGGTTCTTTAACAAGACACCTCAAACTATATTCATTACATTGTATTTAAAATAAATACATTAATAATAAATCATTTAAAAAAATACACTATAGCAAAAACATTTTCAGCCTTGACCCAGCCATACATTTCCTGTCTATTGTTTTAATAATGATTACACATTTAGGATATAAACGGGTTTGCTGGAAACTTTGTATGTCCCTCAACATGCTACAGTGACAGTCACCTAGTTCAACTCTAAACAAGGGAGTTTTTCTGTTGAATTGGAGAAAACCCTTCCTTCCCAGTTACTCACAGGCAGGCACAGATAACATAAGAGAAATGCACAATGCTTAAGTAAATCAAAAGCCTTTACTATGAATGGAGTTTACCAATAAAAAGTTAATCTCTGGTTTAAGGAACATCAAAGTTGACAAACTGCTGGTCTAAATTGGTGTTAAACAGTACTACAATGGTGATTAAGATAGTGGTCTAGTAGCAGAGACTACAACTGGACCACAACTGCGGGAATATAATTATTGCCGCCCAATGTATGTATAATTATTATTTATATTTTATTATGTGATTAGAAGTAACCCCACCCTTACGTTTTACTTTTCGTACTGCGACTGGGCAGGCCAGCTGACTGGATACAAAGTTTCCAGCAGAGTACTATTTTTATTGGTGCTGAAGCACACCCAAATTGCGTTTAATAAGCCCTCCTAAAAGCAAGAAATCACACTTATTTTCAGTCTTGGCCTTTTCATCCCTAATGTTAGATTTTGCATTATCTGGTTCCTCAATTTCTTTTCCAGGATCATTTGAAAGCAATACAGAACACGTGAGACACTTATTGCATTATATTCTATTATATTTTGAATCAGCACTTCTTCCTTTTTGTATTTTCCTTTACATAAATAGACATTTTCACTATAAGGATATATAAGGATACCCCTAAATAAAATACTACCAAACGTCATGCCTCTAGTCCAACAACGTTAAGCGATGAATTGCACACGCACATTATAGGATATTGCACGGTCAATGCAGTGTGTGCAAGAAGGCTATATATCTTGCAATATGAGACTGATTTCGGTCTTGACTCATCTTGACCTGCCTTGGTCTTGGTCTTGACTCTAGCCTTTACTCCTCAAAGTTTTGGTCTTGTCTCTGTCTCAAAACACTCTGTTCTCGGTTTAGGCAGTCTCGACTACAACACTGGATTAGGATGTCGGTAATTGGTTGATTGTGTATTTTATGAAAGTTTATGTACATTCACATAAAAGGAGCGCAGTCAGCAATGCAAGTCAGTTTATTGCATAATGGATCATGGACAAAATAATGTAAACAGGACTACATGTCAGATCAATTATATGATCAAATGGGCTTAAATAGACGTTGGTTGTAGAATGTTTAAACTGAACCGTTACTCTATCCTCTGCTGACCTAGTATGATACACAGTAATCTTGACACGGCTGCTGTGAGAATAGCAACCACAAAATTACCAGGTAATCGTCGGTCAGCGTCTATTTATAGGCCTACAATTGGTGATGCTTTATAAATACTTTATCTATCGCACAAACTGGATACCGGATAACTAGGAAAAAGCAAACAAAAAATTTGGTTTGATTTTACAGTTTAAACATTAGAAACAGTATACTCTATTAAGATTCATGGCTGTGGCCTACAGTAACGTCATTATCTACAGTACTCAAACAGATTCAAGCCAAATCAGAACCATAGTGGAATAGTAGACAGCGATGAGTGGGACTGAGTAGACTTGCATGGCCTAAATAGCTTGTTAAACTATGGAAAGACGGTAAGATACTGTAGAATTAACAACATTTGCCTTTCAGCAGACATACAACCAAAGTCCTTAATATAATGTCTGACAGCATACTGCTGACATTAGCTATTACAATTGACACAGTCTTGCAGAAATATTATAAATTGAGATTTCGTAATTGCCCACGTCCTGCTACTCGTTCATGTGGAGCCGTAGATGGCACAAATGTGAATGAATGTGTGCCCTATTCCAACGATTATGATTATTTAAATTAAATGTGGCTGGAGGAGATGGAGAACCAACTAAGAGACAGATTTTGTCAAGTGTGCATGTTGAAAGCACAAGGGATAATGCAGTAAGCTGCCTACCCGTGCTGCAGGAAGGAGATGCTATACCCATACTGTGTGTGTAATGTAAGCAATACGGCTCATCCACTGTAGGAAACTCACCATGCTATAATAAATTTAAAAAAACTAAAAAAGATGGGTGCAATCAAATCCTGTGCGAGTGTAACAAATTGAGAAGGTTACCGGTGGTAGTAAAAACAAATCATGTGCTAGTGGTGTGAAAAGTTAGTCTGGAACTCTGATTATGACAATAGAAAATTATATTCATTGTTTTAGCAGGGGCTTGGTTTATCGAGCTAGCGGGTCCTACGCAGGCGCCAGAGGATGCTTTGGTCTGTTTACAAGCAATGCCAGGTACAGTAACTGTCTTAAAATGTCAGCAGTAATTTAAAATGCTTCCTGACCATTAAAAGGCATAGTAAGCGATTAAGAAACACTATTATCAAATTCCCCAAATAATTCCTCTTTATTCTAAACTAACTTCAGATCAACTTCCACAAGCGCATGTATGCCTCTGGTATAAGTAGTAGATCGTTTTTTTTGTATTTATTTTGTATTTACACTCACCATGAAAATATAATTTGTGTCTGGAACTTGTCCTCCTGTCCTGAAGAGTTCACAAAGGTCATAAAACTAGAATGAAAAAAGCATTTAAATTGTGAATGTGAAATGTGCATTTTAACATGTAGCACAAAGCTTTATAATACGGTACAACTATAATAGAAGAATGCTTGTAAAACAATTGTTGATGAAGTATAGTGATAAACTACAACAAACTGCAGCAAAGTATAATAATCTGTACAGTGAAGAGATTAATTAAGACAAATCATCACCTGTCCATGAATATCTCCACAAACAGTTACCGGTGTTGAAACTGGTTGGACATTTGACTCTTCAAGCAGTAAATCACAAACATAATCACATAATCTCTAAAAAGCAAAAAAAAAAAGTACAGTTAAATAAAAAAAGGCGTAAGGTTCTCATGTAAATGTACTATTTAATAAGACCAGGTAAAACTGCTGCTAAGGGAGTTTTTGTAATTCTCACCACGAAGAATCACAATGGCCTTATTTATTCGGTCTCCTGGCCTACAGTACCGTACGGTCGGTAGTACGGTACCGTATGGTCGTAACCAGAAAGAATACTAGTGTCGTAGCCCTCATCGGTGTTAAACTGGTCAGTGTTTTCCGGTAATACTTAATACGGATTTATGTTGGTTGTACGTAACATAGTGGCCGTCAAATATGAGTGCAAGCGCTAATAATTCATCTTTTTTTTTTTTTTACAATTACCGTACAGTAATAACGTCTAACTACGGTACAGTACCTTACATACATACGTACGTACATAATGGACATGTGCATATATTACCTTTAACGAAAAAGTCCAAACAAACGTTAAACAAAGCTTGGTTTAGTCTCACCTTAAGATCATTCTCTGGCAAATATTTACAGTGTCTTGCTATATCTACATACTTTTCCAAATCTAAAGGCGCCATCATCAACCATTAATGCTAATATGACCAGTTAGCAATGTATTCTATTTCGTGGCCATTTCAGTTTATTGTGATTGTACACCTTTCATGTCATTGATCCATTACTGCCACCTACTGCTCCGGAGTGTGGATCAGCAAAAAAAAAAAACAACAATAATAATAAATACACATACAGGCACCCATACTATCTTTATACTCATTCATATTATAATGTATGCCACCCTGTCACCACTCCTGTTAATCATAGGTCTATCATATTAAAACCAATGTCTTCCTTAACCATGACCTGTGCTCTCTCACCCACCACTAATGTGAATTCCTGCACCAAATTCCCCCAGATTAGCTACTTCTCATAATATCTCTCTCTCTCTCTCTCTCTCTTTCTCTCTCTCTCTCTCTCTCTCTCTCTCAAAGTCTCCAAATCCATATTCAAGCTCCATTGCTTCTTCCTGGAAACACTCCCAAAACCCATCTGGTTTTTCTCCTTATCCTATCTTCAATTTTTAGCCTAGCCTACAGTAGTTTCCTCTTTTCTGCCTCCTCAACTCCCTTAACCTTTATTGACACATTTGACCCCCCTTCCCCTCAGATTAGCCTATAAAATACACTTTTCTTTGTAGGGCTACAACTCTTCTCATTCTCCCATGTCCGACCTTATGTCCTTATCACTGCACAGGCTACACGTTGAGATGCAGCGACATCTAATGATCTACGCTATGAATAACATAAAACGGGACAAATGCCTGTGACAGTCCGACATAGCCTGCAAATTGGGGCTGCTTTAATTCGTTGGCATTTATGTTTATCCATTTATCGTCTAATTGAATGTTATTGGCTTTACGACGTTATGACAAAACAAGGCACGTCTATTTAACATATGTATTGCCTACTGTTAGGATACAGATAGGCTACTAGACTACTAATAAATATAGCCTACCTCATTGATGTTTATGAAAGATAATATGAATATTATACATGGGCGTCCACATTTGTCCAAATGTTTGAAACGTGGGATAAAATATAAAATCAAATATAAAATTGACTTGATAAATGTCTCGCATAATTGGGAGCCATAATATAATTGGAAATAGGCTAAAGTCTCTCAAATCAAGTTAAAGTATTTCCATTAAGGTTACAAAGGGTTAAAATCACGTGAGCGCTTGAGAAGTTCTGCTCTCCTCAAGAAGGGCTCAGACGACATCCTCTTTTTTCCCTTTGTGTCCCTTACGCGTCTTTGTGGAAAGAACATATGATGAGGGTTTTGGTGTTTTGTAGCAGCATCTTCCACTTAGAAATTCTGCTCTGCGTTCATTCTATGCCGTTGCACGAAAGGACATCAATTACCCGATACAAAGGGGCCAACGTAAGTGAATCCAAAATTTCGCTTCTGTTAATTGAAAAGTTTTTTTTCTCTGATCTAAACTTTCTTGAGTTCACACAATAATACCCTACATACAATTATATTAACATGTGTCTTAATTATGTGTAAAAGTGTGACAAGTAGTAGCCTATTGTTTTCATACAATTTCATTTTAAAGCAGTAGTCTATTTGATGTTTCAGCAATGTTCATTGAACACACTAAATACTTTTGGTTGCCTATAGCCTAAAGTTCGTTTAATGTTCAAGTCCAAGTCCATGAATGCGTTTGTTTTTGAAATTTGAGTCCAATGTGGGGTTATTTACCAAAAGGCTTGGCATGTTTGCACTATATGGTAACGATGAGATTTTTGGCAATATGTTTGCTTGTAATTGTTTGATTGTTTGTCCGCGGAGGTCATTTAAAGGCTGAGCGTGCGCGCGTTTGTGTGGAGAGAGAGAGAGAGAGAGAGAGAGAGAGAGAGAGAGAGAGAGAGAGAGAGGAAATGGTGTGTGTATTTGCATAGTTATCCATTAAATATATAAATCACACTTTTAAAAATGTATAGACAACAATTGCATTTTGCACTGAAAATGTTATGGGTGACTATGTCTGGAGCGAGATGGGAACCCGGTTCCAGCTAAGGATTAGCACTGTCAATTTGTTCTCCCCTGTTTACAAAGTGAGTGAGGGAGTGAGATTATGCAGGCGGAGACAAGTAGCTTCTCTGCTGACTCAGGGAAAAGAAGGAACGCGACAGATAACTACTTTACAGAGGGAGACATCCAGGAAAACAGGCAGGCACTTAGCAACCTCAGCGCCTTGCACATGTACATTATGTGTAAATAATAATTACTTGTGCAGCAGAAAAACATTATAACATGCAAACGAAAATGTACAATCTTTATATTCACAGTCATGGTACATTAAGTTTAGTATGAATTTTAACAAAAAATAGTGAATATTGACCTATTTTGCTGTCTATTATAAACGATTCCAGTATTATTTACAAGTTATTACAACAGGTTATTAAGCTACATTTTTAGTTTGGCCTTTAAACTGTATGTGCTATAATCATTTTTTAGACTTTGAAATGTAAAATGTTAAAGGGACACATGGATTTGTGTCTGGAGTTACCCTTGTGTTCATATCATCATTACAAAAAGATTGCCCTATCACTGAGTGCTGAGAGCCCCTGAGCTTATAGTCTCATATGATGATGTGCCTTCAGCAATGTGAACAGATCAGATATAAACAGTGAGCTGGGAATCTGGGTTTCTATAGGCACGCTATAACGCAGTTGAAGAGTGTACCTTTAAATGAAGACAGGTGTTTGCGTAACAATAGAATCCTTGATGCACGGGCTCTATGCCACACGCTGCGTTTGAGCTGTGTGGTCCTCACTGCATGCGTGGCAGGGGGATTTCCACACATCTGCTAGTTGGGCTTTATAGCTGTGTGTAAGCACGACTGCATCGTTCTTTTGTGCTGCATACGTGCTTTGAGTGTACACGTGTGAATGACATCAACAAAGACCCCTTTAATGTATCAGATCATGTCACACCTGCAACGCTGTTGTGCTCTGTATACATGCTCATCTGTTGACTTGTCGGGCTGCATGGGCTTGCATGGGTGCACAGTAGCCTCATTGTTGTGTGGGTACATGTCAGCACCCACTGCCGCAGGTGAGTGTTGCTGCTGTGTCATAGATGGTTCTCTAAGCATGTGTTTGAACTCACCTCTTGCTTACTGTTGCTCAGGTTAGCTGTGAGCCTCTTGGCGTTGTCTAACATCTAACTATGACGACGAGACACACCGATCACAATCAGACAGGCAATCATATAAAGTGGATGGTAGACACAGTATGACTCCCCATGACGGTGTGACGCTTGGGACCATTGTGTAAAGTCCTGTACACTGAAATTAGCTGCTTGGTCGCCATGCAACACCAGTGGGGCTGGCAAGTCTAATGGTCAATGATGAGTGTACCTCTTGTGAAAAGGAGAATTACGAGATCTGGTGTCTTTTTGTTTCTTATTGACACAATGTGGAAACACACAACGTTGTTTGCGCTCATATATTAGGTCAAACTCAACAAGTACACAGATATACTGAACTTTAATATAATTCTATAGTATTCTACAATTGCAATAGAATACATGTATTTGCAGTAAGTCTGAATATACAATATATTTTTTAATGTCATTTAATTTACTTATTTTTTAAAATCTTGTTGTAATTTTACTATGAGCTCTGAATTTCCTTATTTAAAACTGAAATAAATATGTGCTTCTAATTAAAGAAGAACCCTGTTTATAGAACAAATCACATTCTAGATACATCATGTATGTATCTAGAATGACCCCTGGCTACATGCAGCCTATCGATGCCAGAAAGCATCAATTCGACACCTACTTACATTTCCTCACCCAATACTTTTCTAACCTCACTCCCAACAACCACAAAACCGTGTTGTTGGGTCTGGTGGTTTGGAACCCAATTACTACAGAAATCATAGGCTGCCCCCACATGCTTGAGACAGCGCTCTCAGCAGTTCAGGCTGTATGATCAACCAAATAACTTGTGTTATTGGGTTACTATAATGTTCACTTAGGAGCTCCTTTGTGAGTTGTGACATCACAAACTACAACAGCAATTGCAGCACTGGGACAAGTATTGGGAAATGGAGCATGATTGTTCATCACAACATATTATGCTGCCAACTTGCCAGCAGTAGGTGTATTTCACCTTTTCACACTTCTCAGCCTTCTCAATATATCTGCATCTGTATTAGTGATAGCAGAAAGAAAGATGATATGGGTTGAAACAGTCAGTGGAAGTGAATGATTGTGTTAGGGATGAGGCATGTTTGTTTTTACAGGGCTGGCCTCAGAATAATGATGACCTGAAGAATATAGGTGGACTGGAACTAGACACTCTTAATGAGGACCATCATCTCATGAGCTCTATAGTGTCCACCCAAGATGAAAGGAAGTTGTGGACGCGTCCCCGCTGTGGCGTTCCAGACTATCCCAGGTCAAAGGTGGACATGTCTACCTACAACGTGCAGAAAGACAGAGCCTATACAAAACAACACCGCAGAAAGCGCTTTGTGCTCTTTGGAGGACGCTGGGATAAAACAGATCTCACCTACAAGTAAGCCGTCCATATTTGGTTTTGCAGCGGTGTTCAGCTACACGACATGCACTGCAGACAGAATGCATTAAAGGTCATTATGAGCAGCTTTTTTGGTGAATGTAAGATTGAGACTTTTGCTCTTTGGTCTGATCCAACATACCAAGTTTTCAGTAACACCGTGCTATATGACATCTAGGCATTTAGGCAATAGTGAATTTGCTTAAATGATGGACTTGAAAACATAATACAAATGTTTCTAAAAACGGTGTATTTAGAGACATTTGTATTATGTTTTAAATAATATTAGTTATACTAATAACTAATGAATAATTAAGTCATATTAATAAGTTCAATATTTGTGAGGCTATACCAATGCTGTCCACAAAGTTATGGTGTCATCCCTACTCTTTAGGATAGTGTAAAGGATCAGAGATGAGAAGTTAGCCAAGGTTAGGCCAGTGATAATAGCAAGATGTGTGCATGTGTATCCACAAGGATCATGCGTTTCCCGTGGCAGATGAGCCAGGACAAAGTGCGTGGTGTTTTTCGGGATGCCTTGCGTGTCTGGAGTGAGGTCAGCCCTCTGACATTCACAGAAGTCTCCAGTGGAAAAGCTGACATCATTATTGATTTCAACAGGTATGGTGAACCTCCATCAAACACATACAGGGTGGGTCTTTGTGATATATCCAGGAAGAAAGTAACGCAACGTACTACCATTTGAAAAGGTACTGGCATGGAGATAATTTACCATTTGACGGTGCCGGAGGAATACTGGCTCATGCTTTCTTTCCTCGAACACACCGAGAAGGGGACATCCACTTTGACTATGATGAGAACTGGACATTGGGCAATGAAGTGGGTATGTACATTTCAGAGGAATCTCTTCTTATTTACTAAATTTCCTAACAAGATTCATGATATAGATTTTCCTGTAGCAAAGGGTATGTAAAATGTATCAGCATTACATTAAACATTTATTTAAATGTATCAATAATGTCACAGGTAAATATTAAACCTGATACATTTGTCATGTCTGCCTTTAAAACGTGACTGTTATCTACAGTGTAAAACCTATTGATACCATTGTATGTACAAATTATTCTACATTTCTCAGGAACAGACCTGCTGCAAGTGGCAGCACATGAGTTCGGCCATGTTTTGGGTCTCCAGCATTCCCTGGTGCCCGGTGCTGTGATGTCACCTTTCTACAGTTTCTCCTACCCACTGGAGCTGAGCCAGGACGACAAAGATGGCATCCAACACCTGTATGGGCCACCCCAGCCTACAGCACCCGACATCACAGAGACTAATGAAATCGACACTGGAGTGGTATGTGCCCGTAATTGCATGGTTGTTATGCCTTTTATAAAGAACTATGCCATCTGTAGACATTTGTAATGCTTAAGTCTATTTACACATGTGTGATTTATAAATTATACTGAACTATGTTAGTTATTACATTTTTAGGTTAACCAGTGTGTTATGAGGTCAGGTGAGAGTTCAATATACGTCTCTAATGGTCAGATGGCTGGTAAAGATGCGTTCTTTGGAAAACAGAATATAATCAAGTCTTGTATTGTGCAAATACCTACGTTCTTCTTTTCTGGTGACATGTTTCACAGCCAGACGCCTGTAGGACCAACTTTGATGCCGTGTCCATGATCAGGGGAGAGTTGTTCTTCTTTAAGTCTCGATTTGTGTGGCGTATTCGCGACGGGCATTTGCAAGCAGGTTATCCAGCCTTGGCTTCTCGCCACTGGAGAGGGATTCCTGAGTACATCGATGCAGCTTATGAAGATGAGTCAGGCAACATCTGGTTCATTAAAGGTTGGTTTCAGGCCGCTTCTTACGTGTGCTTTTCAGATGAATCATCTGAGACTAATGGACCAGTTAGTACCAAACTTTAGGAGATGTGTTGTTCTTATGTAGTGTGCTGTTTACAATGCAATGCAGTGTATGTGCTATTTAACTAAATTAATTACAAAATAGGTTTACGCAATAGCCATTTCCAACCACTAGGTGGAATAATACTTTTGCCATTGTGTGCTTTGTGTTTTATGATTATGTCTGGAAATGGGTTCTTGTAATCTGTGAAAACATCCGCGTGTGTTTTGTTCTGTATGGTTGAAGGTGGTCCAATCGTCAGCACCTGTGTTTGAAAATTACCATCCAGTATTCGTTGTTGTGGTTAGATGGTCTAAACACCTGCTGATGATTTGATTGACACCATGGCTGTGCCTCCATGTCAAATGAATCATTTTTCCACTGATATGGAGAGTGGAAGACATTGTGGAGCTTGCAAATTCCTGGCTCTGTTCTTTAACTTAACACAACAAGACAACACCAAATAAAGCCAAGTTTTTGTAAAGCTGGTTTCAACCATGCGAGAAAAAAAAGCAATTCTGGAGCCCAATCAAGCAGTGTCCCTTTTTAATGTACAGACGACCCATCTCTTTATATCGTGTTGTGTTATGTCTCTTTGTGCACAGGTGACAGCTACTGGGTATTTGATGCAGAAAGGAGGATTTCAGGGCCAGAGTCAGTGCAGCGTTTGGGGCTGCCTGTCACAGACATCCAAGCGGCTGTACCATGGGGAGACCAAGGTCAAAACATATATCTGTTCAAATCAGGCAGTTATTGGCGCTTCAGTGCACAAGAGAACCGTGTGGATGCACATCATCCTTTCAGCATGCGAGACTGGAGGGGGATGCCCAGCAACATTGACGCGGCTTTTCAAGATGGAAATGGTAAGATTGAGTACAACTGATGTATGGGCATATAGTTTTTCAACAATTTTTTCCAACATATTAAGGTCATATTAGAATGAGTGATGCCCGTGAGTGATGGTTTTCAAATTTCCTGAGCTATGACTTGGAAAAACATGGCATAAACACATGGCATGCATACATTCACATACTGTACATACATTACATATGTATACACACACACACACATACAAACCAGACAGCAGTAAAAATGTATGAACAGTTTAAATATTATATTATTATTATTATTATTATTATTATTATTATATGTAAGGATAACTGGCCCTTTCCATTTAAACCCACTCTCATCAAACCTTGGCCTTCTCTTTTTAACCTAGCAGGCTATGTTCATTTCCTGAGTGGAATGAACTACTGGACGTTTGACCCTATGGAGATGAGAGTTCTTGAAGGATACCCACGCAACATTGGTGTGGATTTCTTTGGCTGCACTGCCTCACCACATGGCTAAGGTTCAAAGGTATACCTGTATGTTCATAAAACGGTAGGGAATGGTCAAGTGGACTGGAATAAACCTTTAAATTGGACTGTTGACTGTCACTTGGATCTGCCTATATTAATAATAATGCGATTTGTGTAAAATTACAATATCTAACCCTTTTGATGTTCTTACCATCATACTAACTGCATGGCTTCTCTCCAAATGAGTATCATTTTTGAGTAAACAAGAAAATATGAAACAATTGCTAAAGAACAAGTTGATATATACAGAAGCCATTTTATAAACATATTAATTGTATAGTAATGCCTTCAGATTCAGAGATTATATTGATCTCTATCATGTGATTTAATTTGTTTTGGTAAATTAGTTGGGGAAAATACTTGTATTACTTAGTATGGTCATTTTCATGTGTTTTGTATAGGGTAATTTTAAAACAAGGTTCTATGTTATCAGTGCAGGACACTGATACTTTTGAAATATTGATTGGATTGCTAGTGACTGCAAAATGCAGTGATAATGGACTGTTACATGTGTAAACGATGCAATTTAAATGTAAGAATGACAATGTAAACTTGTCAATACTACCGTTTTGAAAGTTTTATATACTCTGACATGCCTGATAGGCTATGCTCATGTTTTAACTATGTCCTAACACATGTAAATATTTTATATAAATGCGATGTATTTTTGCATTAAAGTGAACGTATTGTTTTCAAACCATGACCTTGACTTTACTGTGACAAACCGTGACTTTGATGTTTACACAATGCATATTGTAGATCATACTTGCATCTATTTAATTGCTGGTTTTAATGATACCATAATTGGCTGTGTATTTGTTATCATGAGCATGGAATGTTACTTTTTTATTTGTTAATCATGCTTGGCAGCCATAGAAACCACCCTTTTTCCAAATTTACTTATATGGATGTATCATTTACTCTTTAATTCACTGCTTGTGCATCTAGAAAATTCTGCTTACTGTAGATTAAATATAATATTTCAGTCAACTAAATAGGCATACACTACACTTGTTGACTTGCTTTTCTGATGTGTTTTAGTCACAAGAGGAGAGTAGCCTAGTAACAATGCAGATAAATTACACCTGAAATGAGAGCAGCAGGAACTCCCATGGGGGATAAACATGACCGTACATGTTCAGCTAAAGGTATGCTCATATAAAACATATTTGGCTAGTCTTCAGTCTTAAACAAGTGGTTATAGCTCCAGCACGTGCTAAACCTCCACCCTTTGTCTGTGTCATATAGGCTATCTAATATAGCCTATTAAAAGCATTGATGAGAGACATCTCATAAGAACAGGATCTCCTCATATTCAAGTCTGGACCTGCTAGTTCAACAGTGAGCAGAGAGAGTAGAAAGGGGAGGAGTAGAGCGGAATGCAATCTGCTCACTAGGCACTCTTGAGTTTAAAAGCACATTCTTATCTCTTTAAGATTTACATAGTTCAGCCTGTGACTGGCGCCCCATACCCGCAGCTCGCTCCCCGCTCTCCCTGAAATTCCCCCAACGACACACGCACAGTTTTCAAACAAAGCAAGTGTTTACAAGGCCTATACAGTTGGACGAAATGTTGGATTGTTCCTTTAGAACAGTAGCCCAATGTGCTAGTTGTTAGTTAGTTGTTTACCCTAGACTGTTACATGTATTTATTGTTTTATTTTTGGGCAGGTCAATAGGACATAGGCATATTGACAGGTGGCCAGTAATCTGCATTCAGAATTTGCTTGGAGAAATCCTATTAAAAATACAGTTACAAAAGCCTTGAAATGGATTGTACACCAAAGCAACAGCAAGGGGCAGTAATGCGCCAATGGCTCATGTCTAATCTGCCATAAAATACACGAAGAAAGAAGACAATTTGTTGATAGCTGTATTCAAGATGATGCAACGTTGACTTTACGTTCAACAAATGAAATATATAAAGCCAGGGTATAAAGATGGAAGGAGTTGAGCTAGCCTAGGAGGAGCTGACCTAAGAAAATTTAAAAAAAAATTGTGTTTTACTGTTGCATATTGTTCTGTTTCAGCTGTAGGCTACAGATGCACACAAAGTGATGGCAGTAGTAACCATCTCCGTAGCCTGCTGCCCACAATTGCTTGTGTGCTAACCTGGGGCCTACTGGTATTAATATTTTTTATTTAATTGAATGAAAATGCATGAATTACATTCCAGAATGAAACAGCATGCATTTCAGATAGCCTAAATTATCTCTAAATGTGTTAATGTGCCTTCTAGTAAGCTAATTAAGTGTTGATTACACATACTCACAATTAGCCCTTCATGTGCATTGAGCAACGCTTGCCACGCCCATAAAACGCAGCAAACATTAAGGAAAGTAGTTTTCAAGGAAAAAATTCAAAAAATGTTTGCTGAACATAGTAAACGTTCAGTCTTTTGAACGCACCCCGAGAAGCAGGGTATGATTGTAGAAGTGGGGCTGACATCCCATAGCCCCACTAAAGCATTATTTTAAATGTGTTGAGTTGATTGGCTATTTATGTCTTTCTGACGCCAACATTAGTTGCGAGGAAGAGCGATTTTATACTTTCTTAGCTAACACCAGCTAACTTCACTTGATGAAATGAACGAGGTTGATTTTTTACTGGAGCGTGGGTTTGACAACCTTAATTTCAAAGAGAAATTGGAAGTAAAACAGCTAGGTGCACACCAGCCACAGCATATTGCCATCAGTCAAATGAATGGTAAAAGTAACCGCGGGTTTAAGGTATCGTGGTTTTCCAAGAAAAAGTGGCTAACTGTTAGCATACAAAAGAAGGCGCTCTTCTGTTTTCCGTGTCTGCTATTTGGAGGAGATGGTACTTGGTCAAGGACAGGATACAGAGATTTAAAACATCTCTCTGAAAGAATTGGAAAACATGAGAGCAGCGGGAGTCATCTGGACAATGCTGTGAAATTGGCCATCTTTGGAAAAGTCAAAGTCGCTGCCCGAATTAACGATGTATACCGGCGCTCTACTGATCAGCATAACAAACTGGTGGAGGAGAACAGGTACGTGCTCAGTCGGATAATAACATGTATTCAACTGTGTGGAAAATGTGAAACAGCACTGCGGGGTCACGGCGAGTGGACAGATAATCTGAATCCGGAAATATTCAGATGCATTTTCGAAACGATGTGTGAAAGCGATTCGAGGCTTCAGAGACATTATGACGCTGAGCCTATCTTTAAAGGGACATCAAACACTGTACACAACGAACTGTTAGACTGTATGTATGAAGTGTACCGGGAGGAGATAACCAAGCAAGTGGACGAGACATCATTTGTCGCGGTACAGGCAGAAGAGACAACTAATGTCTCCTTTAAATCACAGATAGCGGTTGTGTTGCGGTACGTGTTGCCTGACAATACAGTGACTGAGAGGTTTTGGGAGTTTCTTGAAGTTAAAGATAAAACTGAACTGGGAATCTCAAATAGCATCAAGGCTGTACTGGAACCACTGAAGCTGAGAGACAAGCTGATAGCTCAGACCTATGATGGTGCGGCTGTAACCAACATACATGAGGTACAGAAATTAATGAAAGAGACATACCCACATGCCCATTTCGTTCATTGCTACGCCCACCAGCTGTCCCTAAGCTTGCAGCAACATTGTTCAGCACGGTTAAGTGTCCTGAAAGTATTTTTTGCAGATTTAACTGCTTTTGACAATTTCTTCTGTGGTTCTCCAAAACGAGCCGCTGCTCTAGAAAGGACTACACAGAAGCGCGTTCCAAGGCCACACTGGCCACATTGGGCCAAAAGCAAACCTGCCAATGCTGTTTGGGAGAACCGAGCTGCCCTCCTCCAGTGTATGGAGGACATACGAACACAGCCAGGGTGGGATGAGGCCACTATAAGTGAGGCATACGGTCTGTCTAAGAAACTCCGGGACAGAGCCTTTCTGCAGCTGCTGGAGTTCTTCTCCTTGCTTATGCCAAAAGTGGATGCTTTTCACAGGACTCTGCTGAAACGGAACATTGACGCACCTGGGATTAGCAGAGCGCTCGCCAATTTCAAGGAGAATGTTCAGAAATTGCGTCAGCGAGCTGATGAATTGGCAGCCGCCGTTCACGACGGAGCGGACGAGCCAGGGCGGCGTGTAACCAACACTGCTGCGGCGATGAAGGGGGCGTGCGCCGCCATCAACTCTCACGTGGAGCACAGGTTCTCACAGAGCGACTATCTGATCGCCGCCAAGCTGCTGGACTGCGCGCTCTTCCCACAGTTCGCCTCCTTTTTCCCCACATTTGAGCTGAACTGTGCCGTGAAACTGTGGCCTGGAGGCAACGAGGAGAAGCTGAAAGCTGAGCTGACCACTCTGTACCGCCACACGGAGCTTCACACCGGCGAGACGACCCTGTCGCTGTTGGCGTCCATCCACGAGAACAACTTGCAGGAGGCTTTTGCCGAGACAGTCAGGCTGCTGAGGCTGGTCATAACAGCTCCTATGATGACGTTGGAGACAAAGAGGACCTTGTCCACCTTGGCCAAAATAAAGGCGTTCACTCGCAACGCCACGGGACATCCGCGGCTCAACGCTCTGGCCATGCTGTGCATCGAGAGCCAGCTGCTTCAACAGCTACACCACTTCACCCCCAAAGTCATCGGGAGGTTCGCACAACGGAAGAACCGCCGCGCTGCCTTTCAAAGGCAGCACGAGGGTGAGCACAGGAGGACGGATGGCTCTTCAGGTCAGCCCGCCACTTTGGTGAGTTAAAGCACACATGGTAATCCTGTCTTTGTGGTGTTGCATTGGCCCTATTGTTGGGCTGGATCCATATATCTATGGTGACCAGTGTCCGTATGGCTACACGTATCTATTCTATAGGGTGTGTGTGTGTGTGTGTGTGTGTGTGTGTGTGTGTGTGTGTGTGTGTGTGTGTGTGCGCGCGAATGTGTGTTTAATTTTTTTTTTTTTTTTTATCCGGAGTTGTGTTCCACGCAGCCTAGTGTAAATGGGATTACAAAGTGGCGCAGACCGCACCACACACTATCCTCTCAGCCGTGGCAATGCATGTTCAGTTTGGGGGCTGCAGAGCTTCTGCGGGAGCACCCTATAATATTGAAGGGAGAGATGTTTTGTTTTGAATGATACATATCAACAATCTACCTCCACAGCAGGTAGCTGTGCAGTAAGTTAATCCTCATTCTCCAACACCTCATAGGACGCTCTGGCGACGCAGGCCAGAGCCCATGTGGTTTTGGCCTGCCTTGTAGGAGCGTCCACTCTCTGCCTGGGATATCATAGTTCGATTCCCAGAGGGGGACGGACGATCTCCGTCACATCAGCATACATATTGCACTCTTAATTTAGGATGGTAACTTGCACGCATGCATGCATGCATACACACACATTGTAGTTTGTACCATATAGATTGAAGTGGGTACAATGTTTAAAAAAATAATAATCTAAACACCACTGGTCCGAGTGAGTTTTAGGTAAAGCCACAAAATGTCCCTTTCACTTCTAGAATAGGCTTCAACATTCTACAGATAAAACATGCTAACAAACATAGCTGTCAGTACCTCATTGGTACGAGCACATGATCATGGGCAAGCTTTCTGTGAACACGCAGTTTTTCGCCATTTGGATGGGATTGTAATTAGGGTTAACAGATCTTGACACAAAGTGAACTGCTGTGGAGTTCGAGCATTGGGACCAAAAGCTTGAATTGAAGTCAATGGAGCATCTTTAACAGAAATGTTTTGTGAGGATAGACTAGGGCTGCTCGATTATGTAAAAAGTAATCATGATTATTTTGGTTAATTATAAATACACGATTATTTAATACTCATTGACACTGGAAAGAGCTTTCCTTTATTGCATCTAAACAGTCAAACAAATTAACAGTGAAAACAATTTTAACTATGAAATGTCTTAATTTCACTCTGTAATGGGCAAAAGTGAGCATGTGCCATCCATTCACAACACAAGACAAAAAAAGAGCTTACTTGCAAAACGTAATCGGCAAAATAATATTTTTTCCTTTCCTTTTGTACTTATGAGCCAAAATAGAAATCACAATTAAAATTCAATTAACTGCACATCTCTAGGCTAGACTAAGATTGTAGGCCATGTTACAACTGTAGAAAGACTTAAAAAAGCCTGAAAAACCATTAGTTACTAAATCGAAATGTCGGGAGATGATAATCTATAACCTTCTGACAATGCATATGTAGCCTATTGATATTAGGCCTACCTCTGAACTCCTAAATGCTTATAGGAATTCTCCTGCAGCGCTGTTGCAGCACTGTTGCTGTTTAAATTGGGTTAAATATAGAAACGTCTTTCTTCAAAATAGGCTAATATTGTTAAGGGCCCGTGTTCACCACTCATCATTGGGGCCCTCTGTTGCCTTGTTACGCCATTACACACACACATCACTACACTGAATCATACTGTATAGTTCTATGCCTTGAACACAAAGGCACACATGGAAAGGGGGTGGGGTTTAGCACAGTGCCATCTTTACCTTGTATCACAACTGTATTGCTTTTTCTATCATAACGCTATTGTTATAGCTCCTAAGCAGTCCCTGCTCGGTAGGTGAATTGATCACCTCCTGGATATCCTGAGCTTGCTTCTTGGAATACCCCCCTGGTTCAAAAAACAGTTTTGTCTCTCCATTCATGTACAGATGTGCATTTTTTTTCTAAAATATTCAATTTTAAATATATTAGCCATACATTTATCCAATTTTATAAGAGCATATGTGACTAATTAGCATAGAAAGGCCTTATTCACACCCCCCATTAACATGCATAGTTGTGATCTGATCACAAGTGGCCAGCTCTAAGGTTTGTTTTAACAAACCTTATGCATTAGTCTTGTGGAAATAAGTGGTTTTCTCTTGTGCTGCCATGAAACCCGGTGCTTCATTGTGGCCCAGGACACATTAGCACACTGCCAAAAGAATGTTGCCATGAGTGGCTCTGAGTCTGACCATCTCTGAATGTGATGTGAGGGATCAGGTCTCAATGCATCTTAATGCGTTCTAGGGGTTATTTTTCTGGCCTTGATTAGAAGTAGTTCTAATCTTACGTTGAGCTAAATGTGAAATTAAAATTGTAGTTGAATTACAATAGCAATGTATATGAGAGCTCAACATGCTGCACCTGTAGCAGGTTGGGTGTGTGTACGCGGGTCTGTCTTCCAGAACAGCGACATGAAAACGTAGACGTTTTCAGTGTCAGAACTGTTACACACCCCTAGACTGTGTTCTCACCTATATTTAGACTTATAATGCAAAGTGTATGTAGCTCACAGGATCAGGAAGGTCTAACAAGGCTTGAATAACAAATACAATATCAGAATAGCATGTTTAGCATCTATAGCAAACAATAACATTTTCTTTTATTAGAAAAAGCTGACAAAGTGGCAATAAAAAAAAGGCAAGCAACAACAAATGTTTATATCATTCTAGATTACATATCAATACATATAATGGTCAGCACTATCATCGCGTTTAGTGAAAGACAGTGGTCTGTTATAAATGTCAAACCCGAGGGTCTCATTTCAATTTACAATCTAGCAACATTTACTTACATTTTAATGGCAGACATTGAAAGTGGTGTATAAATGTAGGAGAATATGGTTTGTGCATGTGTAGGAATGTCCAGATGCGTAATTCACTGATAGTAAATTACGTCTTCAAAAGGAACGGTTAACCCAAAATTAGAAATGACAACTATATAGCAGGGTTCTACATCAGCATTTCTTTAAAAGTGTCCGGAGCATCAAATTGTGGCCAATTTGATATGTCTCGTGTCTTTACCAGGATGGTGCCGTGTTGGCAAGTCGTCTCATGCGCCTGCACACAAACATTCAAGAAACACACTTTACAAAAGGTCCATTGAAAATAAAATCTATCTATATATCCAGGCATTAGCCAGTGATGATCCAGTAAACACAAATGGAAAGCATGGCACACTTCTCGTAGGCTTCTTCCATACGATAGCGTAGCAGTTTGATTCAAACCTAGATCTATAAGTTTATATAAGTGTAAAGACTGCACTCCAGCTCTGAGCCCACACATTACAAATTGGACAAATGCATCAAGGAGCTGAATGAGGGAAGAGGAGGGGCTGAGAGGGGCCCCCCATCAACTTTAAATTTGATGACATATGAGTGTACCGTAAGTAAGTAACCAGCCAGGTCGTGGGTTGATTTAACAGATATTACTGAGTTTTCAGCCCATAAAATGCAGATTTGTATAAAAACGGGAATTTTGTCAATATTAACCACATTAATATGTCTCATGACAGATAAATTCTATGACTGTTTACAGCACAAAAGATAAATGTTACAGTGCAGTTACACTTCAAATACATTGAGGTTTTGAATTCAAGCATTCACCATTTAGCCTACCAACAAAAGCTTTTCAAGTGTTGCAGACTGAACTGAATTACATTTCTCTTATTTGTGAATTTCCAAAACAGATGTCTTTCACACCATGCTACAGCACAGACCTAGCCTACTGAACAAAAACTGATCCTAATGCATTTATACGTTACATAGGGCACATAACTTGCTATATTTAGACTGATCGACCAGTCGGTGCAGATAAAGGTGAAAATCAGCCAAATTCGGTCACTACATTTGATAACTCTTGGTTTTCTTACCGTGTATTCCTGTCTTGGTCACGAATCTTCTTTTCCATCTCTGCATCAGTCAGTGTCTCCAGCAGGGGGCACCACTGGTCTGCATCTCCCGTATTACGGATGGCAATCTCCACTGTCGGGAGAGGGTTCTCACTGTGGAGAAATCACAGCCAAGGCAATTCAATTGACTGTTGGATTACATTAGAAGTTAGGTGACCTATAATGTAATACCCCTGCCCACCCTCACAGTTCTGGGTGTGTACAGGTGCAATTGATTGACATCTTGTTTGTTATGCTTGTTAGGACTGGTCTTTTATGACACCTTGTCACCATTGTGGGAGTATATACTAAAGCATAAGGTTTTTATTTATTTTTATAATACAAGAAGTGTTTAACTATTGTGAACAGCCTTTAAAACCAAACAGGAGATTGTAGGCCTAATCATGCACACTTGGAGATGGCTGGTGTAACTTGGATCACTGTATGATGAGCTGAGAAGTGCAGCATGAAGACAATGTTGGATAGAAGTGTAAATGTACTCAGCTTCCCAGGGCAGGTGGTAAGTGCGTGAAGAAGGCTAAGCTTTAGGGGTAGAGGGCAAGTTCAAGTAATTCTTAAGCATATTGACCTGAAATCAGACCTAGAGGGAACAAGACAGTGGAGAGAAAGCCAGACAGCACAGGTTAGCAACACAAAAAAAAGATGGAAGCATGGAGATGTGGGTGGTTGGCTGGGGAGATTACAAACCAAACTACAGGGGCAATTCTGGACACAAACACAAGGAGTCTACCTTTAATACTACAGTAAGACATTCCATTTGCATTTAAAAGAATACCAAAGCATAATGCTATAAATAGCTTGGTAGTAGCAACATGCAAGCCTTTGTCAGTGTGAGAGCGATAAGCCCCGTGGCAGACTGCCGGTCAGTGTATTACCTGAAGGCGTACGTCCTCTGGTGCCAGCTGAGCTGACCACGGATGCTGTAGGCAATGGTGGTGACAAACTCTCCACCTAGGCCTAGCTCAGAGCACAACTTCAAGGCAAATGTCTCTGGTGAGTTGTCCCTCTCTGACATGTCCCACTCAAACTGGTCCACCAGTGAAATGTTCCCCACGTGTATATTGAGCTGACAAATATACACAAGACACACAGTTGGCACTTGTGGTGTAGCCGTATACGTTAGTAAACATTTTGTTCATTAACATAACCTACAATAAGAAAATGCATACAACACAACTGTGACGAGACCCTTAAATTCTTGTGCAATCATTTGGTCACCCAGAGAGCGGAGCAAAAGCTAGCTATCCTATGCTGAATGCCAAATCGATACGCAATATTAGCTCAAGTATACGGCTACGTTTAATAAACAATGTAATGATGAAAGATATGTAATAGGAACATAGTGAGGGGTCCCTTGGCCTGAAAACGGTTCAAGACCTCTGCACTATATAATAGAACAAATGAGATGTAATCAGCCATAACACCTTGATGATGACTCTCTGGTCCGTCTGCTCCTCTAGTATGCTGTCAGTGGGGTAGGACTCAATCTGCTGGCGTATGGCAGAGGCAATAGCCGGGACAAACGCCAGGGGGTTCAGGTCCAAATCATCGCACAAGATCTCGGCAAACATCTCTGGGGTCATAAGTTTCTCTGCAGGATGCAGGAGCAATGGGAGTGCATTTAGCATGCAGCTGAGGAGTTGAAGGACTGCTGAAGATTATGTGGTTGTGTGCTGTTGTACCGTTCATGTTCCAAGTGAATGCGTCGCGAAGCTTCTGTCCGTCTATCTCCATGTCTAGGCGAATTGGGACCAACACCTCTAGCTGAGAGGCGTTTTCGTGGATCACAGCAGGGTCGTGATCATCAAAGCTACGGCAGAGGAGAACCGTTAAACTATCTGTAGTGTAATGTTGCCCCTAGGTGGCATAAAGTCCACGCTGGTCTGTAGGCTTAAATAGTTCTAGTGCATTGGCAGCTTTGCATGGAAAAAAAACAATAGGTATTCTCACCACAGGGGAAAGGTCCTCTTCTTATCGCGGCCCATGCGGTTTCGGTTAATAGTAGTGGAGCAAGGCACCGCATCAAGGTGATGTGAGCTGTTGGGCAGGGTGGGCACCCACTGACTGCTGCGCTTTGCCTTTTGCTCCCTTTTAAACACACGTAAGTCATATACACGTAAGTTTGTGCATGGATAGTGGATACTAGTCGTATGAGCTCTGGAAGCATATGTAAATGAGTGACGGGCACTGGAACCAATGGGGTAGGTTATATCTACATAAACTGCTGAGAAGAAGTGAATATCCAGGTAGTTGATGTGTTACTGATTCATTCTAATCTGAAGAGAGGTGACCACTGTTACCTTAGGTAGGCTGGGGGTTCGGTGCTGATGGACACTGCCTTGTATTTTTCATCATTGCCTTCAAATATTTCTTCACACTCTGAAGCTTTCAGCAGAGTAACACTTGTGGCTTGAGTGTGAAAGGAAAACAATTTGAATATTTTAAAAAGGTCAATTAGTGTCCCCAGGACCTTTTCAATAGGTGATGCAGTGATGGTCACACAGCCTACCAGGCTGTTATTGTGTATGAATCACAATCTCACCATGTGATGATGCAACTATTTTCTTCCTCTCCTCCACTGAGGCTAACCTTCTCCATAGAGATGGATACCGTTTGTAGAGAGAGCCTCTGAACATGCGTAGATAATTCCCGACCTAAAACAATGGAGAACATATACAATAAGCTCACTATACAATAAGGAATAATGCATAAACATTTGTTTTTATTAATCAACTTAGTTTTTGAAAAGAATTACAAATTAAAAAATAAATTAACAAAAAAAAAAATGGAATGCATTAAATTAAATGCAACTGCAGCATACTATAGTAGACACTAGACAGACTAATGTTAGACGACAGACTTGTTGTAAACTGCTATGCATAATAGCATTACTGGATATGTTCATATGGGGATGTTTTTATTGCTCTGATTAAATCTGTAGTAATTGTCATTATGTTAATTTGTAAATGACAAATGTTGAAATCTATAATTATTTGGTCTAATGTGTTAGTGGTAAGGTCTGTATATCTGCAAAAACAGTGCTTTTGCAGCTGCCCCAAAAATCCAAGTAGGTCTAGTGAGCCCCCTAGTGGTCATTAGAAAAAAATTCTTTGTTTCGATATTGCCACAGTAAACGCTCATTTTAAAGTCAAAGCAATTTGCTAGCATAGGTATATTACATTTTTTTACCCGGCTGTATACCTCTGGTTTACATATTTTTTCGAGAGACTCAGAAAACCGGTGGTTTAATGCCATAAATGGCAACTAAGACGTCCCACCGCCAAAGCATTGTAATTCAGCGCCCATTTCCCACGCGATAGTTTCAGTAATGTCATGGAGTTTGAGATGGGATGTTGCAGAGGACTTATGATGACAAACGACGCCGTCTCCCACACTTGATTAAAAGTGCTACCAGCGCCTAAATTAAGACAGCTGATCGCCATAACTCCAAAACTAACATCATCGGCAAGGCTGTTGCGGCCTTCTGATGTTGGTATGAATGTAATACAAACGTAACCTATGCGGCATTTAAGGTAAACAATCAAAGCAAACATAACTAACTACATACCTCAGATCCAACCATATAGAAGTCTCCATCTTGTTCTAACTGAAATTTAATAGGCTTCTGGCCAAATGTTTTACTTAATGCCAATTGCATCTCTACGCTTGTGTGAAACCCTCGGACAGCGGCAATACCGAACAAGGCTCTCGCGATCGCTGTTGTGACGAAATAATTATATTCCTGCCAAGATACTTATTTTGCCCAGGAATGTAGTTTCTGAGAATTGATAATAAAGTATACATATGTAACTATTAACAAAGAAGGGTATGCCGAAATACAGTACAATGGAAATTACATTTTGTTACAACGCAGTGGGCATTAATGTGTTTCTAGGCATAGAAACATTTTCGGCACAACAGCATTACACACGTCATCAAAAAGCGCCGCTGCGGGAACTGCATCATATCAGAGACATTACATCACTACCGTATGTACCGTATGTACGTGTGGATATGTGTGTGTGTGTGTGTGTGTATATATACATACACATATGTGTATATATATATATACATATATATACGTGTGTATATATATATATACATATA
>JAODOY010015441.1:0-26766 GCA_025399855.1 Forbesichthys papilliferus | reverse complement strand
ATGTGTCCCCCCAGAAATCGCATGTGCCCCCCCCCCCCTATTTTAATTGAATTATCAGTTTAAAAAGAATTACAGCATTTAAGTCACCCCCCATTTTCTTCTTGCCCCTCCACTGAAAATATTCTGGTGCCGCCCCTGGGCTGGAGCTCCACACGGGGAAGGGAAGGCGTGGCTTCCGTAACTGTGGCTACCGCCCGTGTTCACTGCCCCCCCCCTCCCTGCCTTCCCCCTCAGGATATGCGAGGACCAAGGGGAGCAGGCCAACATCTTCAAGGTGGAGGAGCAGCATTCCCTGCAGGAGGTGATCAGCGAGGAGACTCGCAAGAAGTGCTCCTGCTCCACGTACTCCATCCCCTGCACCTCCCTCTGCCCCTCCCTCTGCCCAGCGCCATTGGAGGGCAACCAGGCCGTCGCCGCCTCGTCGGATTCTGGAATCAACGCCTCCTAGATGCTACCACTATCACTACCCACCACCCATGTCTTACACTCTCCTCTACCCCTCCTGGATACTAGCGCACACCACTATCACTACCCACCATCTCTTAATAGTATGCTCTCCTCTACCTCCTACTCCATACTGCAGATACGCGGTGAGCTAAGGCAGGCATTTTGGGACCTGGAGACACTAACACAATATTTGTATTTTTTATTTGTAATTTTTTTGGTATGAGGCCTTTTTTTTCCTTTTTTTTTTTTCATGGACGGTGAAGCAGGTGAAAAATAAAATGGCTGCTGAAGCAATACATTATTTTTGCCAAATTTGTGTCACAGTATCACATGAATATATATGTAGCCTGTAATTATTCTATTTTTGTTATTTTGTTAACGTTTTTATTATGAGGTTCACAAATGAGGCCTATTAAGAAATGGGGCTTAATTTTCTACTCAACATTGTGAACTATTGTCTGCTTAAGGAATTTATTTTCTGAGTGTGTGTGCACGTGCATGCATGGTTCACAAATTATGACTATACTTAATGTGCTATTATACTGTATCCACATTAGGTTTAAGGCACATACAAATACAATACAAATTATATAAATTTTAAAAAAAAGTAACATTACTGATTAAATTAGAATATATGTTTTCAGTTAAAAACTTTTTTGTGTTCTGAATTTTATTTCTGAATCAAATGTATTTTCCTGTGTTTTTAAACAAATAATTTATATTGTATTCTCATGATAAATGTGCCTTACTGGAAAGTAATGCTGACACAGAACCAAAAGTCATTTAGCACAACAATCTCTTTTTTTAGGGCTGTAAAATGATAGTGTACTTGCAGTAAAATTAGGTACTCTGTTAAGGCAGATAGCGCATACTACTATTTGAAGAAGTTTTAAGCATGGAAAAAAATATTTCTGAATGCAGAAATCTTGCTTTAATATGCACTTAAAAACTTCCAGACCAGAATTGCTTTACTAATGTGCAAAATAGATATATAGATAGTATGGTTTTCTATTAACATGAAGAACCTCAGCCAACCTCATACCATGGTTTTTACTAAGAGAACATGTTTTGCTCTTTCAGTCAGCAAGTTTTTTTTTCTTTTAGTGTTAATATTACTGTGTAAAAAAAATAAAATATATAATATATAGATTGTATTCATGAGATAATGCTGTGTAAATATTGAATGTCCAACACTGCTAGAACCATCATTCTCTGCAGATTTGACATTTTGAATGAATTAGAAATAATTAATCATGTCAGTAATACTACTGCCATGACAATATTCGATGAAATAAATGGAAATATTAAATTGAAATTAAACTTTTCTGTTCTTACTGAAACCTTTACAATAATATGTTTTTCTACAACAGTTTTTATAATTAAGACCACTGCATCCACTTCTCAAATAATATTACTATACATTTTTATTTTTTAATACATTTAGGCTACAGTTTTAGGTCTTAGTATATTTTCTATAATGGGCAGACGTTTTTTCCAGATATGTATTAACCACTGACGTTTGCTTCGCATATTCTCCAGTTTTATAAGTGGAATTGTAAATATTTTAACAATTGTAATTTGCAATCCGCATTAGTACGCCTACGGTCATTTGCTTTATGGCATTAATAATAATGCGGTTCCTTGGCCGTGTGTGCGTTTCATGCGGTCTCACGTTATTCTTGGCGTCTTATTCGCCCCCCTGTACAGTTCGGTGGAATTTACTGACTTCACAAGGCATACTCTGTGGCATGATGCTATATTGTCGTTGAATTCTTATTATATTATGTAACCTGCGCTAACCTGCACATGAATGCGAATGGGATGGAGGCCCCGGTACACAAATACACACGTCCTACGACGTACGAAGTCAACAGATCAACAGCTTTTATAATTAGTTATTCACCGTGGATTTTACCTTTATGTCATCATGTTATTGTTATACAAAACAATATACGCTACACATATGTTAACACAATATAATATAAACAGTTCACAACATAAAATGGTTTGTGGCATTTGGTGAATAATATTACGTAACAAGACTTCTAATTTTTCTCGGGAGATGTAGTTCAGTTTCCTTGAAGTCGACGTTTTACGTTGTCGAAATAAAACTACATATCCCATGAGGCATCACCACTCGACGAAGCTGAGCAGGTGTACGCCTTGGCTAGCGCCTAACGCCAAATAAAACCATCGACGGTAATCCTGCTCTCCACAGTGGAATCCAACCCGCTATTTATAACTAGTTGTTAGTTAATGCATTAAAACAAGTCAAAATGGACAACACCGGGAAAGAAAAGGAAGCGATTCAGCTAATGGCCGATGCTGACAAAAAAGTGAAATCGTCGGGATCTTTCCTTGGGGGGATGTTTGGAGGGTAAGAGCACTGCACCAAAGCCCGAGCACCTAGCTAGCTGGCTAGGTACTGTGGGTAGCAGCTCATGATAGCTAGTCGTTATTTGCATGCAACATGTATTTGATATGTATTAGCACATTTTACGTTGTTACTCTACATGTTCTCCAATAAGGAATTATGTGACGTTTGTGTTCGATAACATGATGGAAACACAGAATGTGAATAAACCGAGTCATACCGTACGGTACCGGGGACATTCACTGGAATCCTTTTTTTCGTTTCACGACTCCATTTAATTCACGCCAATAGATTAATGTTAGTCGGGTAGGCTCAATGCTTTCTGCGTTACTTTTAGAGTGAACCATCATGCAGCGTTTTCACAGATAACCGAATTGAACTGCGATTCCTGTGCCCCGGCCCATTGCCATTGTTTATTTATTGGCATAAAGCAATTGCATGTTTTTTCTTTTTAACTGGATTGAATATGGCATCATTGACGTTTTACGTGATATGACAAACAATAAAATCATGTGTGCTGCGTGCGTGAAGCTTCCGTACAAATGCATGACTCACATACACTCTAGGACACTATTTTAGTAGTTGTCCTATATTACGCTACATCTTACAAAACTTGATCTCCCGTGCGGCCAAGGTCTTTTCTCAGACTGCTTAATGATATCCACTAGTGATTGGATGGGCAGAGTATTAGCTTAAGGGTTTTCCCAGAGGTCTACTCCATGTCATGGAGAATATGGATATTTATAAAGCCATATCAAATATATTGGACCAATAACAAGATGGAGCACTGTAATACATTTCAATGGAAGGCTTCTGGTCTTCTTCACTTAATTAAGTGGGAGTGTCACTAATGGCATTTTGCTGTGGAGGCTGATGTAGGCAGCGCCCAGACCAATACATCTACCATGCATGGCCTAAAACAAAGTCAATTTACCTCAATATTTTGCTGCAGAAAGTCCGTTGTGGCCTCAGATTGACCGTATGTATCATGGAACACTCAATAGCTCTGGTTTGCATAAATGGTGAAAGTCTCACACTCTGGTGCCACTCTTATCTCCCTTTAGCACATCTGCAGCAGGAAATCAGATGCATATTTAACCTGAGAGAACCTCCACTGTTCTGTTGTATTTGGTGTCATGGTGACCTTTTTGTCTTACGGTCTTCATTGGTGTTTCCCGTCGTTTGTTCAGAGGACCTCACAAGGTGGAAGAGGCATGTGAGATGTACTGCAGAGCTGCCAATATGTTCAAGATGGCCAAGAATTGGAGCGGTGGGTTTCTGTTTCAATGCTGATAAGATTTCCCCCTGAATATATGTATGCACCGATTGTTAAACTCTTGGCTGACAACGATGTTTAAAATGACACAATAGCTGATTGCCGATACCGATGTTGGTAACGGCACCCACTGCCCTCTTACTCTATTCCAGAGTCGTGTCCAGGCAGTGGCTGTTACTGGTAATTGGTGGTTAGGTTATGATAATGGAAGGATCCTCTACAATTTATAATTTAGCCAGTGCAAAATCCACACAACAGATGAACATCGGCCATCTGTGAATGTCATCTTATTTGCCGATATGTCGGCCGATACGGTGTTAGACCGATATATCGGGGCGTGCCTAGTACGCTGAAGACTGAATGTTAGTAGCATGTGTCTGCGCCTGAGCACCATCTCCTCTCTGCAGCTGCTGGAAGTGCTTTCTGTAAGGCAGCACGTCTCCACATGCAACTCCAAAACAAGCACGACTCCGCTACCAGCTTCATTGATGCCGGAAACGCTTACAAGAAAGCTGACCCAAATGGTGAGAGTTTTTATGTATTTTCTTTATTAAATGTTTTCTTCTTTCATGGTTTTACTATTGAATGTTGCTATTGCACTGCCCATTAGTAGTCACGAGTGACCATTCCGTACTTGTAATGGGGCAGGTGGTGTCCAAATGTAGGCTGATAGGTCCTGTGTCTAATCCTGAACATTCCCAGCCAACCCGTAAACATAACTGAGCAAGATTATTAACACCTACCTGCTCCAATGCTTGTAAATTGTATGCACTGTATGACCTAATTGTAACTAATTGATGAAGTCCATCAGCGGACTGGGTGGCCTAGGGTTGGGAAGCATATGGGTTTGTGTGCTAGATACTATACTAAAAATATCAGCAATCATGCTGAATGACTTTTGATCAGTGGTTCTAGATGTCATCCCTCAGTATTAATGTGATACCGAAGCAAGTCAGAAGACAGAGTAAAACCACAAATGAACCCTGATTCAAGGCCTTCCCCATTATTTCTATTTAAAAATGTGTACATGTCAAATAAAGTGCGATTATGTTTTATTTCCCCTCCATAACATTATCTGTGGATTAGGCTAGAGTGTTGTTCCACTGAAAGGTCTATCTGAGAAATGTTTGCTAACTGTTGCCTCCTTCTCCCTTCACGCTGCCAATAGAGGCAATCAAGTGTTTAAATGCAGCCATCGATATATACACAGACATGGTAAGATGCAGAGCGAGAGACCAGCTCCCACACAAACTGTCTTGTCACATCATGTCACCTTTTGTCTTCTTGAACTTGAACGGTGTTGTTGTAAAATGTGTCACCAAGTCATAAACATTATTATTATTATTATTATTATTATTATTATTATTATAGTAAACATTTTGGAAGAATTATATTCAGTTCTTTAAATATGGAACTGTCAAATGAAAAGGCGTTTGTCATTCATTATGGTGTACTCCACACAATGAATGACCATCCTTGATTTGATTCAATACTAATGGTGTCTGTCGTCAAAGTGCCATGTTTTGGTAGGATAGCCCCAAATCCTATAAATTGTCTAAATATGGTATATCGATGTTGTAGGAGGCAAAATAGAGGATTTACGGTGTTTAGAAATGCATTAGGTCTCATGGTGAACATCTTGGTATATTTTGCTTATGTTGTGTGAGGTGTGATCATATTGACATACTATGCAGAAGTTCCCTTTCGGGCATCTGTTCTACTGCTGGGTCTGTAGGACACCTGCTACAGGCTGCATGCTGGAGACATCTCACCATCTTGTCTTCTATTTCCATTCTGTGATGTGGTGCACTTCTGTTGGTCCTGCTCCAGTAACCCAGTATTCAAAATAACTAATTACTCCACGTGCATCTAAACGCCACTACTGCAGCTAGAGGTTCACACGGCTGCACAGGTCTAGTTAATGTGAGCTATCACCCCAGGAGCACCTAGCGACCATTGGGTTACACTGTCAGCACAGCCCAGGTGGGTGAAGGGATACCAGGATAAATCCTAAGATTGTATAATGATAGAAAGATGCAGCACTGTAATGCATTTCAATGGACTAAAAAAAAATGCTTCCAGTCTCTTAAGTGGCCGTGTTACCAACGGCGTTTTGCTGTGGAGGCTGACGTAAGCCGTGCCCAGAAAGCTACATCTACAATGCGTGACCTGAAACAAAAGTACATTTACTTCAAAACAGTTTGCTGCAGAAATACTGCTGTGGCCTCAGATTGATCATAGGTACTTGGGAATTAATGTGATCTACTCAAAATATTCATTGTTGCCCCCAGAGACAAATGATGGGCAATTGTACGGTGATATCTGTCTACCTTCCCGTTGACTTGCATGGAACGCTGGATCATTCTGGTCTGCATAAAGAGTAAAATGTCACCCCCCTCTTTCCAAAAGTGCTGTCTGTTGAAACCTCTCTGCTTGAAGTTATATTATCTCTGGTAAAACTGTTCCTAGTTTTAGTCCTCGCTGTGAGGGAGGTCAACAGTTTGCCTTCATTCTGGTCCCACCTAGAATGCTAATGCTAATAGATGGGAAGCTACAGCGCAGGCCGTTGCTTGCTCTCACTGCTCCCAGCACTGTAGATGACGACATCTCACATTCCTCTTCTGAAACCGCTGCCAGGCCCAGCCAGTAACGATGCCTCTTTGCTCTCCTGCTCCACCTAGGGGAGGTTCACCATCGCAGCCAAACACCACATCACCATCGCGGAGATCTACGAGTCAGAGTTGGTTGACATTGAAAAGGTTTGTGGGAATGACATTAAGACTGTAAATGGCCAGTGAACACAATGGTCTGACAAAACCTTCATTGGTGTCATTTATGTGTGCTAATTATTTATATAATGTATGTACATATTCATGTTTTTAATTCCTCTCATAGGCCATTGCACATTATGAACAAGCTGCAGATTATTATAAGGGGGAGGAATCTAACAGGTATAGTTCTTGCACTGCATAACTCATTTGTATGTAATTATTTTCAACAAGCTAATAACTTTGTAAAATAGTCCTGTGTGTGTGCGTGAGCACACTAAATGTGTTATGTAACATATGACGTAATTGAATGAATTACTTTAAAAAAGATACATGGATAGTGTTCCATGTGCTATATGATACACCTAAATAATATTGCGCAGTAGGGATTGCTACGACACTGAGATCGATGTCTAACCTACCCAGGCCACACCATCATCAGCAGGTTTCTAAAATGCATTTGTCCTAAAATACAGACTGGCTGTCATTTACTTTGCAACTTAAAACTTAATTTAACACTGGAATAGGATCAGTACTCTGTATCGGCCGATACCCAAAGTGCCGGTATCTGTGTCGGTATCGGGACTGAAAAACTGCATTGTGCCATCCCTAGTGTGCATGTTTGTATTAATTCATTGTGTCCTCCTCATCTTCTTTCAGCTCGGCCAACAAGTGTTTGCTTAAGGTTGGAGCTTACAGTGCCCAGCTGGAACAATACCAGAAAGCCATTGAGATCTATGAGCAGGTGTGTCTGTCTGCTGTTTATTTATATTGGTACTTTTAATGTGCATTTGTTGTGTGAAGGCAAAGAGCTAGCATGATCTAGCACAGTGTTTCTCAACGTGGGCGTTCAGAGCACGAAGGGGGGGCGCTGGAATCACCATTTAGGAAAGGGGAGGGGCGTTTGTTTACGAGTTAACACTACATCTTCATAACATACCTGATTAAACTATAAACTAGGCAAACCTGCAGGGTCGGACTGGCTAGGAGAATCGGGAGTTATGGCTTTGTACCTTCTCCAACCTACTCGCATGTTTGTGTGAATAATAATCATTAATAATAAGGGACTACTTTTTTGATGATGGGGGTCGGGGGAGGTAAGGGACCTGGATAATGGATAGGGGGGCACTGACACCAAAAATGGTTGAGAACCACTGATCTATCAGTATAGCGCATCGCACGGAGCATTCAGTGCTTTCTGGTTGTGGGTTCTGGCAACAAGGGGAATTCCAGACACCAATCGAGTAGTGTACCTTGTGTGTGCGTAGGTCGGTGCCAACACCATGGACAACCCACTGCTAAAATACAGTGCCAAAGAGTACTTCTTCAAAGCCTCTCTGTGCCATTTCATTGTGGATGAGCTGAATGCTAAGGTGAGGTTATTTCAGCGTGGAACAATTGGAAGGTGGGGGAGTCTCACTACTGAATGTCAACACACTGTACGTTTTCCACAGATTGCTGTGGAAAAATACGAGGAGATGTTCCCCGCCTTCTCAGACTCCAGAGAATGCAAGCTGTTGAAGGTATTTGCACGGAGAGAACCACGGGGAATGAATGAATGAATGAATGAATGAATGAAAAATAGCCACCATCACATTCTTTTTTTGTTGTGGTGTGTGTGCTTGTCTGGGACTGACCAGTGTTGCTTTGCTTGGCAGAAACTCCTGGACGCCCACGAGGAACAGAACTGTGAGGCGTTCACAGAGGCCGTAAGTTTTTCTACCTGCTCTTTCCTGACGGACCAACGTTATAGTTGTTTCCCATAATGGACTGTATGGATTCTCCTGTAATTGTAAAGCTATTCTCCTCTTAATGTTGGCTTAATTATTTTCCATTTTGAGCTACTACAAAAGCGCTGCAGTTGCTGGCTTCATATTATTATACAATAAAACGCAATAAAACCCCTACTGAGTGTACAATACACTACCATAATGAAATGCTTATTTATTTACCTAATATACTTGCAGAAATATTAAAGCTGTGCGAAAATACTAATTGTGTAAAACCATGTAATACTCATTTTAGGGCGGTCAATAGATTAAAATGTAATCGCGCTTTACGTATCTTGTCGCTATTAATTAATCGCATATTTTTACCTGTATTGATTTTGAGCATAAGTTTGTTAAATGCGCTACCTTTTGATGGTTTCTGGAAATCTCAGGAAAATCCCATGTGTTTACATCAATGCAAACATTTGTGTAAAGCTGGCATGTACGGCTGGCCACAAATATGCCATTATTCATGCGTTGGCTATGTACTCAATTTTAAATATTGGGATTTGAGTATTGGCTTTTCCACAGTATGCATGTTTTCCCATTACTCCCTACTGTCTCCATATAAACCCACATGTTGGAAAGTCATTGCCTGCCCTACACGGTCATCAACACAAATGATTGCAATTGGCTTCGTTTCTAAGAAGAGAGCAGGGATATTCATTCAACACACTCTTATTGGCTAATACAGGAGGTATATGTTATTTGACAGCTCTGACTGGCTCAATTGTCAAAGTGGCCATTTTGAGCGCATAGCCATGTTTACATGTGTGCTCACTGAAGCTAGGAATCAACTATTACTTCTGTTATACTTAGTGTTGAGTGCTTTTAGTGGTGTTTTTGAGAATGTTAGAATACTCTTTTGAAAATACCATCAAGTATTCTAAACCTGTAAAATGGTATTGGTGCGCGCAGGTGAAGGAGTTTGACTCCATCTCCCGTCTGGACCAGTGGCACACCACCCTTCTGCTACGCATCAAAAAGACCATCCAGGGTGACGAGGGCGACCTGAAATGAGGGGCGTACTGCAGTCCAAATGAAGCAAATCTCCCCCCACCACACACACTAGAGCATGTAAAAATTAATCACAGCATGTTACCCTCCATCTCCACCCCCTCTCCCACATACACACACACACACGCACACACACCTGCTGACCACCTGTTGCTTCTGTGCATAGTACATCCCTATTTTGCAAATGTAGGGCACCTTGAAATTAGCATCTTCTGCCCCCCTATGTCACCATGGAAACATCCAGTTCCACCACCCACTCTTCCTATGCCCAGCCTTGGTTTGTGGAGAGGGCAGGGTGATTTCTCTCTTCGTGTTCCCGTGCACAGGGACTTCACCCTCCTGGCCCGCATCTGTGTTTAGAGGGAAAACCTGCGTAAACCTTGTATATTGTCATCTGGTGCGGGTTGGGAGTTGTGTAATGTGAGTCTGTTGGTGTGGAGATAGGAGGGAACCATAATTATGGTGGCCAAACAAACTAGCAAGTTTGTTTCTTTTATATTGTTTTTAAATAATTCCTCATAATGGGTTGTTTATTGTACAAAAGATTGATAGATATTTATCTGTGATATATAGAGATATATATCTGTGATGTGTAACATGTATCAGTTACTGTTTATTTATTTTTTGGTGGAGGTATTAGTGATTTAAGTGAATAATAATCATTGGAAACTTAAGTCATTCCAGTCTCATTTGTTCCCATATAAACAGGAAGGAAAACGTTAAAACTGTATAGCCATACTGATTATTGTCTCGTCTACATTTATAGTATTCACCTATTAATACTTATCAAGATCTTCAGATGTTACATGAATATTTGATATGAACTGCGGTTTATATCTTGCTTGGAGAAATGTATTTATTAGGTGTGTAGTATCATTAAATGTGGCGACAGGATGGAATTTGTTCCACAGCAACCTGACTTTAACATTAGCTGAGAATGTGACTTACTCCTTTAATTCTGTGTTGTGTCGTGACTTGTGACCTTGCCTTATTGAAGGTTAGCTAACAGTGCTCTATACTTCCTAGCAGCTGGTCGCTATGCATGTCATTGTGTATAATTTCCTGTTGTGCTATGTTTGCTAGCGCCAGCCCCACTAGTTTTTCCTATGGGGCCAAAAACCCAATCCATCTAGGAATTACAGTGGTCATTTTTATTTAAACTGTATGCTTGTGTGATTGGTCAGTAATAAAGTTGATCCCTCCCCCAGCCTTTCACCTACACAGTATTTCCTCCCAAGCGACAATGTTATTAGGGTAATCTCTTCTGGCTGAAGGTCTATATATATATATTTTTTTTTACATGCCAGAGATTGAATTATTGGTGAAAGGTGTCTCTCGGAAGCTCCTAACAAGCATTCACAGTATTACCCTGGCATGTAGCTCCACCTTGTGGAATAATGGGAATTTAGTAAATTTCGGCAGCCAATAAGATTAATTATTCCTACACAGTACAGCAACAATGTATTTCACCATCAAATATAACCCCCCACACACAAACACTATTGTAATACATTGCTCAAATGTGTACACAATGTGTGGAATACTGTAAATAAAATGTAATTTCTCCACTACAGTGGGGGGAAAAGGTCAATGTCTGACTTTAAAAACTGGCAGTATGTTATCTTTAATAACTTAATCAGAAATACACTTTCATGTCAGTCGATACTACCAACATCACTATCATAAATACAATGGGCAGTGGTACTGAATTAAATTCTAAAATGTTGAGTAATGATTATAGGAGAAATATTTCTCTTGTGTGTGTGTGTGTACTCTATAAAAATCATTAAAGAAATAGCAAGCGTCTCATTTTCAAAATGAGGACAAAATACGTGCAGTTCAGTAGTTTTTACTGTTTCAGTGTCAAAATGCCCATAGAACTATATGTACCATTGATTAATGCTTTTTCAATTAAATATCGTTTGATAAAACAATGCAATGTCACTGTTCTGCAAGATGCTGACATTAAAGACACATAAAAGAAAAGCAAATATATTCAAATAAAATGAATGTCTCATTACAGCTAAACAAATCAATATCATAATTGGCATCAGGAATGAGACATGCAGCCTAATAATAAGCAAATGCATATCTATGGCAAACTATATTCTCATGATTTTCATTAAACACTTTGCAGTCAGCACAAACCTCTGCTCTGACTAACAAGAGAACATCAGCTGTCCTGTTCAAGTTGACGAGGTTAGCTGATGGGCGCCATCTACACATACCGTAAGCAGGTAGGCTTGTAGGCTGAATTTTATATTTGTAATAATTGTATCCTTCACGGAGAAGGCAATCCTATCATTTTATTCATTAAACTGACAGCCAAAGGGGAACCAGTCTTGTTTTTAAATATAATATTGGTTAACTATTTCATATTGCGAATATATCAATTACGGTCCAAGACCAGTGTACAGTCAATGGGATGCAAATTCCACCAAGAGTCTGGTTCTTTTTCTGTGGGTCTCTAGAGCACCCCCTGCAGGCCATGGCTGAGCACTACAGACCTGCAAGAGTCAGTAATATTACATACATGCACTGCAGCAGTACAGAGGCCGCTCTGAACTCTAACTAAACCTGTCGTCTGAGGCAGATGCTGTCTACTAAAGGCAGGTGACGAGTCACCTTGCCTCGTGAGACCACCCGGATCTCAGCTTAATTTCCCTGCGAGTATCAGTCTGGAACCCCTCGTTCAAAAGCGTTTTTTGTCATCGATTGATATAATACATTTCAGTAAAACCTCCTTACATACGATTGGACCACCTACCTTTAAAATCAGATAGCGTGCCGGGTGACACTGCACGACGTACGCTGTCGTCCAAACTGCAACTGGCCGCTGACTGGCCTGATTGGGGTTTTTTGTAGGGTTTTTTGTTTCTACGCAATGGACAAACTTTTTTGCATTGGAGGGGTTCCACACACTGATCGCCACGACAAAATCAAGTGGGAGTCAGGGCGAGAATCAGGGCGGTCTCGCGAGCTGTGGAACCGTATGCCCCGCGGAACCCTGGGCCCCGTGGAACTGTAGGCCCCGTGGTACCTCAACCCCCCGGTGGTACCTCAACCCCCCCATGGAGCCTCGACCTCCCGTGGAGCCTCGACCTGTGAGAAACCGTGGGCTCCCGTGGAACCCCGGAACCCTTTAGTACCCCGGCTTCCCGTGGTTCTGCAGCACCAGGCCTCCCTGCGACACACCCCGCCTTCAGGCCAGCGCGGTGTGCACCTCCTCCACCTCCTCCTCCACCTCCCCCTCGGCCCCCAGGCCCGGGCCCAACAGCGTCTGTTGCACCGCTGCCTCCAGCACCGAGGTGGTCGGCACCGTGGGGGCGAGGTGGGAGGCCGAAATGGAGGCGGGGGGGCCGGCCTCGGACACCGAGACCGGCTGGGCAATGGCGTAGGGTATGGAAAGGGCGGAGCCGTCTATGGAGATCACGGCCTCTGCCTCGTCGTGCTGCAGCTGGACGCCCTCGGCGTGGATGACGGTGAGGCTGGCCAGGTCGCTGTGGCTGACCAGGGCGATGGTGCCGTGGCTGGCCCAGTCACCAGCCACCGTCACAGGCACCATCAGGGCCTCCGCTTTGACCTCTACCTGGGCCTCCACCTGGGCCTCCACCTGGGCCTCTGTTAGGGCACCTGCCTGGGCCTCTGTTATGGCCTCTGTTAGGGCACCTGCCTGGGCCTCTGTTTGGGCCTCTGTTAGGGCCCCTGCCTGGGCCTCCGTATGGACCTCCGGATGGACATCCACCTGGTCCTCCACCTGGGCATCCACCTCAGCATCCACCTGGGCCTCCACCTCGGCATCCACCTTCCCCTTGCTCCCTGACCTGTTAATCTTCCCTTTGGGCTTCTTCTCCTCCACGTTTCCACTCAGCACAACCAGGTAGTTCTTCCAGGGAGTCTCCGTGTCATGGGTCTGAAGAGAGTAACGGTCAAAAGGGTAAAAATGTAAAAAAAAATGTCTGAATTTCAATTACCTACTACTGTATAATGAACAGGAATGTAAACATGCATACATACGATTTGACTGGTGGTTGCATTCTTGCAGTTTGTATGCCCCGGTCACCATTTAATGGGTAGCTAAAGCTGTCTCCCCATTCATTTAAATGGGGTGTTCCTAGTCTTGCAGAGCCAGCCTTTACTTACGTAAAGCAGCTACTGTTACTGCTTAAAATAAATGTAACTGAAATTAAAAAATAAATCGCTGCACTAGCGTTACACCGGAATTACAGATACAAGACTTTGTGAGTGACAATGCAAACAGCCAATGAATATAGACGTCCTCACTTCGGGAAAGTCAGTGGAGCACACAAGTGTTTGTGTATCAGACGCTCAGCACACAGTTTCTTATAGATTATGTAGTGCTGATGAACGGAACGAGCTGGGAGATCGTTAGGGTGCTCCTAAGAACCAAGATGGCCGCCACGTGGCCAGACCTGCCTGTAAGCGCTTTGAGGAAACACCTCACTCACCATGGTGTGCCTGCGGACGGTGGACTTGTCCGTGAAGGTGCGGTGGCAGAGGCCACACATGTAGGGCTTCTCTCCTGTATGGATGCGCTGGTGTCTCTGCAGCGCATTAAGCTGGGTGAACTGCTTGTCACAATCCTTACAGTGGTACGGCCTCTCTCCTAACACACGCACGTGCACACACACACACACACACACACACATGCATGTTGCTTGTTTATTTTGACAAACTCTTATCAAACTCTCTCTCACTCACTCATAATTGACAGTGAGTAGATGTCTCCCTCTCACTAGTATCAAACTATCACACACACGCTAACAACCCCCATCTCTATCAAACTCGAGGACGAGGAAGGTCACAGTTAGAATATATTGAAAAGGTCAAAACTGGTCCAAACTGGCAAAAATTATCATTTTAAAAAGAAAGGACATGCATGTCCAGAACCACAATTGTGGTTTAAAGCGGTATTGCAAACAGTTGAGTTGGAGCAGAAATACAGGGCTTGGTCGGGATGGGGGTGGGGGTGAGAGGTCAAGGATTGTACCTTGATCTCTAAGCGCTAGTAACCAGGCTGTACCTGTGTGCGTCTTCATATGCTGCTGCAGGGAGTTCCTTTGGGCGAAGCAGCGGCCACACAGCTGGCACCGATAGGGCTTGGCACCGGAGTGGATGTTGGCGTGGTGCTTCAGGTACTCCTTGGACGCAAAGCTCTTCCCGCAGGACTCGCACATGTAGGGCTTTTCCCCTGAGGACACACAGCAGAGCCAAAGTCCTTAAAGGCAAGTCTCGCCACTCGGCAGCCATCTTTGAAAAGCCTCTGGGCAGTTATTAGTTAGACAGTATTGAAATGAATGATGCCATAAATCTACGAGCCATAAATGCACTTTCAATGGTCACCGGGACATAAAAACAGCATGTATACAATCTTATTTGGTGCTTTTTCCTCAAAATAATGTCTAAAAAGTTGTTTTCCCAAACGATTTCCACTACACATGTGCAACAGTCAGCCCAATCACTGTCACTTAGCAGTTATAAATCAGACAATTGGCTCTTTTGGGTGGAGGGCGAGATGTGCGTCTCCAACTGCACTTCAAATAGCATTAGCTTCTGGCTGGAGCCCCTCTTTTGCAAGATGTCTTTTAAAAACACACTGACAATACGCCAAATGTAAAGAAAGAAAGAAAGAAAGAAAGGAAAAAAAATGTTTTCTCAGGTTACAATTATATTTAAACTTTTTAATGAATCCATTAGATTCAATATTACAGTTTTTTATTTTACAATAATGTATAAGCATTTGCTTCTCATCTTAGTTTAAACTGAATTAAAAAGCAAACAGCACATTTTATTTTTCCAGATGTTCCCCTCCCTCTTGTTGAGGCCTCTCTGGTGCCCCCTGGTGGCCGACATCGAGATGTACGTTTTTTTTCTACCGACTATTCAGACAGCACTTTGTAACTGAAGCAAAGGTAACGCTAGGGGGCGCCAGCCTCAGCGCGGTGGGGGTCGCTGCACTGGTGCTCACCTGTGTGGGACCTCATGTGATAGGTCAGCATGTGCTTCTGGATGAACCGGGCGTCGCACAGCTCACAGGCGAAAGGTTTCTCCCCCGTGTGGATCCTAGAGGGTACAGCACAGCACAGGTCTGACTTGCACTGACATTAACTGACTTTAACCAGCTTTAACCGACTTTAACTGACTTTAAATGACATTAACCAACTTTAACTGACTTTAACCAGCTTTAAATGACTTGCACCGATTTAAACCATCTTTAATTGGCTTTAATTGGCTGGGTTTCACAGACTAAAAAAGAGCATTTCCATGGCCTATGATGAATGAAAAACAGGCCAGCAGAACGATGTCTTTTGTAAAATTGACTGCATGGAAATGACAAACATAGTCAACATTTCAGTTTTTTTGTTGATAAATTGCAAATGTAAACCTTCTGCAAACAATATTCCCTGATAATCCATGATTTGACCCCAACATTTGATTTTAATCCCAGATTTTCCAAAATTCCATGATATTCCAGAATTTTCATGACCAGTGGAAACTAGGGATGTCCTGAGCAGAGAATGACATCACACTCCCTCTGTGTGTGTTGTAATAATAGTTATTCTGTTCTTTGTTTACATAGAGGTCCGAACGTGCACGTTAGCGCATGTGCGGCCCACGAAGCACTGACTTTCAGCCGGCGGTTGGCTACCTCTGGTGTGTCTTCAGGGCGGGCCTCTGGGAGAACCTGGCCATGCAGACGTCGCACTGGTAGGGCTTGTCCCCCGTGTGGGTCCTCTCGTGTAGCTTCATGGCCGACTTGGAGCTCAGCACCTTCCCGCAGTCTGGGCAGACGTGTGACTGTCTGTGGTCGCCCTCATGTACCTGGCCGCCAGCAACAGGGGAGATGATCAGTAGGGCTGCCAAGGTATGGTCATCTGTTGCTAGCTAAATGTAAAGCTAACACACTGTTTCAGCCAAGGTATGGTCATCTGTTGCTATCTAAATGTAAAGCTAACACTGTTCCAGCCAAGGTATGGTCATCTGTTGCTAGCTAAATGTAAAGCTAACACACTGTTCCAGCCAAGGTATCATCATCTGTTGCTAGCTAAATGTTAAGCTAACACACTGTTCCAGCCAAGGTATCGTCATCTGTCGCTAGCTAAATGTAAAGCTAACACACTGTTCCAGCCAAGGTATGGTCATCTGTTGCTAGCTAAATGTAGAGCTAACACACTGTTCCAGCCAAGGTATCGTCATCTGTTGCTAGCTAAATGTTATCTTATCATTCTGTGTGTGCTGAAAAAGTAATCTGGTACTTCTACACAGCCCTGGCTCCGTAAATAGGAACATAAAACAAAGTGTCGGAAACCGCTCACAACAAAGCCGTAGTACTACTCTTTGCTTCACAATGTGTTTCAAATGGAGGGATATTGCTTTGATTTGAGCTTGACGTTAGCAAGCGTTCTTGAGAATAACTAACCCTGCCTTTAATTATACTTAGTGCTAAATGATAACCCTTCAGCTGTGCGGCAGTATAGTAATTCTTGAGTTCCTATCGCCCCGCTCTACTGCTGCGCCACCTGCCGCCCTTGCACATCACATAGGCAACTGTGCTGAACGTCTGGTACATATACTCTCGTAAGCTCGACACGGAACGGACTTTCGGGAAGTAATGCTGCTGATTTACATTGGCTGTTAGCATTGCCACTCAGAAGTATGTTTCTGTAATTTACGGTGCAACGATAGCGCAGTGTTTTATTTACTCTTTTAAAATTAAACATGTATTTTAATCAGTAACTGTAGCCTACTAATTCCGAGTTGTTTCTTTTAGTTTCCAACAAGTTTAAACGTCCGATTTGGACATCGAGTTACGTAGTTGGTCGTAGTTCTGTCAATCAAAAATACTTTTCCCGTCAAGTAGGAGGGTACTGAAGTAGTTAGCCAGCTTGTTCTGCAAGACTATGGAGAGAATAACTATGGCTGTGAAAAAAAAAGTAGTGCTCTTGTATTACTGGCTCTCTATTGCGACATCTAGTGGCAGACAAGATCACACACACACGGTTCCTTTAATTATACCTGGTTAGTACTAAATGATAAGCCTTCACCTGCCGCTGGTGGCGGACCACGTCCTTCTTGCGCTTGAAGGTTTTGGGGCAAACTCGACAGGTGAAGAGCCTCTCATCTGTGTGGACGTGTTTCTCATGGATCTTCAGGTTGGAGCGATTGGCGAAGGTTTGCTCGCAAGTCTCACAGCGGTACGTGATGTCGGTCTTGGCTCCGTGATACGTACTAGCAGAAACATCAGTAGGAATTGATCACACAACATGGAAAATCTGTATACATTTTGCCTATAATAGACAAATATACAGTATACACAAAACATTTTCAGAAATTAACGATCTTACATGTGTTTTAAATTTTGTAAATTCAAATTGTTTCGTACAGCACTATTTTATTGTTTTGGATATCACAGACATATTTAACTGATGTTTTCAGGCTGTTTTGCTCTGAATTCATTCTAACCTGGCTAGAATTCAGCTTCTGTTTAATTTCGCTGTGAGAATCAGTCTGGAAGGCCTCGGAATCATTTTGAATGTGTCCAAGTAGCAACTGAACTTTACAATCAGCGTCGTGTTTATAGCTATGCAATGTAAAAACAGTGATTCATCCATCTGTTCATTGAGCTGACATGGGTCTGCAGACCACGGCCTCCTACCTTATGTGCTTCAGGAAGCTCCTCTCGTAGTAGAAGGTCCGCATGCACTTCTCACAGTGGAACTCGGCTGTGAACGAACGTTTTGATGACCGCCGGTAGTTCCCGCCCTCCCTGTTGCTCTCCTCCTGGTACAAGGGGTCGTCGGAGTCCTCCATCTCTGGGACATCTACATTTGTCCCAATGCCGTCCTCATCATCATCCTCGTCATGGACGACGTCAGAGGCTTGTGCCTCCGACGGGAGTGCCTCGATCTCCTCACCCAGTGCTTCCACCTGGGTGTCCGACATCCTGGCCGACTCCTCGGTCAAGATGTACTCCCCAATGTCGCCCGGTTCCCCCGGCTCTGGAGCTGTGGAGGGCCCCCCGCCACCCGTAAACCTGACCTTCGCAGCCTTTCGGCCCCGCCCTCCTCGTCCGCCTGCAGGGGGGTCGGCCTCTTCGCCCTCGTCGGCCTCTTGCTCCTTGCGCCGTTTCTTACGTCGTCGCTCCAACATCCTCGGGGAGACTCGCCGCTGCCGCTTTGCGCCACGAACCTGCGCTTGGCGCTTTCCCTCCTGCTGACCGCTGGCCAGTGAGCACCCAGGCCCGAGCGGAACCTGCGCGTCATCGTCATTCAACTCCGCCTCTCCTGGGTCGTCAGGTGCCGGCGGAGAACCTGTCATTTCCGGGGGGTTCTCTCGGACATCAATGGCCTCGCCGCAGATGTCCGAGAGGTCCTTGCACTCCAGGATCTCCGCCGCTTTGCGAACCTTTGTGATCTCGTCCCTGACCACCTCAACTCTGCCCGTGTACACAAACTCCAGAAACCTGGAGAAGTCAGTTAATTTAATGTTTGAGATGAACAGTTTGTCGGGCACCCCCTCCTCCGAGAGAAGGACCCTCTTGAAGTAGCCGCTGGACGCTGCTAGCATCACTTGGTGGGCCTGAAATTCCTCCAGCTGCCCCTCGTGGTCTACTTGCACCGTGATGTCACTAAGATGCCCCCCCAGCATCAGCTGGTGCAGTGAGCCAAGTATGTTTTCATGGTGGCTCTTAGAGGCCAGCTGGACGACGTTGTCGCCCATGTTCAAAGCCACTTTACTGCTGCGGAAGAACGAGAAGGTGTTGTTACGGTAAGGGGAGTTTATTGTTTTTAACACAACGTTTTTATGTTATTGTTTAGAGTACAATCGGCCCATTATTAGAGTTTGCTATTTCTGGCACAAACAAACACCAATGATGATGTAAGTAAGTACTTATAAACACCTTAAACAAAGTGTTTGTACAATACGTTAGCTAACTATCTTACTGTGGTATCAGAAGGGCAAGAAGCTAATATTTTATAACTTGAACAGTTGCATGCGGTTCTGCAAATCAAGGCAAAATGGAAGGCAACAAGAATCAAGAACATCATTTAAAAAATGTGCTTGAAACAACACTGACCAAACCTGTAAATAATGATGTATAGTACTATTGCGGAAGCTAACGTATGTTAGCCTCGTAGTTACATAATATAACAAAGCAAGCTAAATAAAAAATGTGCTGTAAAAACAACGACCACATAACCAGAACTCCCAGGAACCTACTACACAGTATATGGGAGCACCAGTTGAGTTTAGCAACACGTCGTGGAACAAGTTCTCTTACCGTAAGCCCGCTATAATGGCGGCCCTCCACAAACACACCCACAGCGAGATGTATTTGCTGTAGAAATGGCTCACGAAAATGACGACAGGCTTCCCCACTGACGTTCGGCTCTGTCGAACCTGCCCGAACCTGCCCGAATCTGTTGTATTCTTTGGCGGTCGTCACTAGCCATATATTAATGCATTGTTCGTTTAGTGAACTTTATTCTTTTTTGATGTGTTATTTAGTCGTTCCGCTTTGAATGTTATTTGTGTTTTACATTAATTCTGATACTATTCTGAGAAAATGTATATTTTCCCCACTGGATGGCGCAATAGCACAGAAGCCTGACGAAAATCCATTGCCTAAAGCACTTAACGTGCAGAATCTCAGCACTATTTTAATTCAAATAGAATTTGGTCTATCCTAATTCCAGTGAAAATCTGTATTTATATTTCAAATGCCAGTGATTAGCTATTGAATGTACTGTATACATTCTAGATTCAAGTTACTTTGCTTTAGTGGTTATTAAAACTATTTCAGACCACATGCTTGCTACAGTAGGCCTATTGTTACCACCTTATTGAGTTATTTAGGAGTGTGTTGTCAGCAGACCACCTGAGTGGGCTATGAATTGCATGGGAACACCAGGAATGTGTTTTAAAAAATCTGCCAAAAAGCTTTTGGTTAAATTGCTCTAACCATGCAAAAAACATCATCATCATAATTACAGTTGAAACAAATGTGCAGCGTTTGCGTTCCAAGTTCCGATGGTGGATGGAAATCTACTTGGTGGACTCGCTGGGGTGCCGTTCTGCAGCTGCCAAGACAGAGGAAATCCATATACCGTCCTTGCATGCATCTTAATGAATTCTGCAAGCTAGCAATCTGTTCACTTCCGGTGACTCATGCTTTACTCTGGACCAGAGGCTGTGTTGTGTCGCTTTGAGCCTTGACCTGGAACACGGTGTTCACCTATCTGCCAGCCACAATCACATATACACACACACACATATATATACAAACACATATTATGAAAGACGGTGGTCATGTTGTTAACTCGACGTTTGAAGCTGGAATTTAATGGAATGATGTGGAAAGCATTTGTGTAAATTATTGACACCTAGCAAACACCCTCTTCCTGCTTTGACCGTTGTACAAATATGTAATGGAGAGCAAAGTTGAGATTTAAAAGAAGGAAGATGTAAGTTATTCACTCTCTGGTGAGATAATGTGGGGGGAAATGTAACATATATGCATACTGTGTGTATGTTTATATGGATATGGGATCTGTATGCCCAACCCAGTCCACAGAAAAACTCTTTAGATGTAGGCTATTTCAGTCCTGTTAAATGTAATAAAGACATAACAGAAAGCACAAGAGAGAGGCGACGCGTTGGCATAAGTCATGTAAGGTTAAATCTCAACAAGGAGGCCCAGTTATACAAATTAAGCTCACTGGGATTTATTCTAGGTTGTAACCCAGAGGATGTGGTCAGTACAGCTACTATACTTGCTGAGAGGCGACGGGCCCAACAAATACAACATTATGCTGCTGACAGTCGGGGTGATGTTTTCTCCAGCTGGTGGAAAACCAAATTACTGGCACGGACGTAACCTACCAGCGGACGCAAACAACGGGATGAAACCTTCCCGGTGTAAAGAAAAAGCCCAACTTTTTAAAGTTGTAGTCAGCGATTTTACGCATATATACTACTTTTTTCTTTTGAATCAAATTTGGCAAATACCTCCTCACGGACTGCATAGCTGCCCATGTCTGTGTGCGTGCTGATTAAACATGAGCTTGTGTTTCTACACAGCCCTGGCTCTGTTGAATTGGGAACAAAAACATTGGTGCTTCTGAGGAAGCACCTTATGGCATTGAAGGGAGAGGTGTGTTAAGTTTTTTGATATAGAGTTAAACAATCTGCAGTCTTTCTCTAGAATCGCTGACTCCATCTTTAGAGATGGATAGAGGGAGAACTATTTTAATTAGAGACTCACGAGAATGCACACAAACACAAGCACGGAACAAAAAATGAACAAGCGCTGCAGAATACAGGGGCTTGCTCAGGGGCACGCTCAGGTTCAGGGTTGGCGCTGCACTCACACGCAAACACGATCTGGAGGCACTGAATTGAAGTAGCGAGCGTCTGTCCTCGCACGACCCCTACAGTCCTGACCCCTACAGTCCACAGTGGTGTGCCTGACTTTCAAACCCAGCAGATGGATAGAGGCGGCGATGGTGAACACCACAACATTACACGACTGCATGACCAGACACGGTCCAAGAAGAACCGCAGCATTTTCTCAGTGCTTGCCCATACGACCACACAGTGAATGCCAGACCAATCACAAACGCTTCCAACTGATTCTCATTTCCCTCTAATCGAGTCATCTCAGTTAACAGAAAACATATTTATTGAAATATTACACTCGTGCTTTCTGAGTGGTATTCCTATGAAGAGCATGTGGTGTAAAAAAAAAAGAAATTTGAAAAATGTATATAACTGTAATATTACAATAAATTGTATATGTGTGTGTGTGTCGATATGTACTACTTTATAAACAGTTATCTGCTGTTCTATCCTTACAAACACTAAATCCTGGACTTTCTTCTCCTTCTTCTTCTTCACTGGAGTATGGCGACCAGTTGCATTATTCTGTCCTTCCTTTTGGACATGCAAAGTCTCTGCATGAGGCACAGAGGCAAAGCAGGGCTGAAGGCAGGCGTGAAGGTGATAACTTGTATAGCCAGAGACAAGATGGCTGCCCAGTGTGGCGAGACTTGCTTATAATGACGTTGGCATAGCTGTGTCTAACATGATTGTGACCTCAAAATCCAAATTCATCATAAAATGTGTGTATTATTACACAAATACAAAGTGTGCAATCAATGACATGTTTGCTCTTTGCCCTGGTCTGATATTGGTGAATGTTTGTTTAATGCAAAAGTGGAGAACGCTTGGGATATTTTCATCAATGGAAATTAATCGTCATCTATATTTATGTGAAGAACTGGCAAATACTGTGCACGTTGGCTTAGCGCTCTCAGAGCCAGGGCCTCACCACTTTACACACACACACTCACACACACACACACACACACACACGCTTGTACTCACGCACAAACACAGACACACACATTCTCATACACACACACAAACATCCACATGTATACACGTATGTACTCACACACACACACTAACATGCACACTCACACACACACAAACACACACACGCACTCACACACATACACACAGATAGACACACGCACTCACACTCACAGACACACAGACACACACACTCACACACATACACACAGATAGACACACGCACGCACGCACACACACACATACACACAGATAGACACACACACACACACACACACTCACAGACACACACACACACACGCCTATTCCCGTCTCTCGGCCTTCCTCGGCAGTGGCAGTGCGCCACGTCGTTGCCGTGGCAGCGCGCCACACCGCAGTCAGCCAGCAAGTGAACATGGCTGGAACTCCCCTCCACCACAAAGTGGGTTCACGACACACAGAGTCCGTGATTCACAAAAATTGCAGAGTAGCCTGCGTTCCACAAAGTTGCCGCCGGCTCATTCTTAGCTGTGGGATTTATGGGACGTGATAGTTCAGTGTCTTGGGGAAGGGTGGGAGGGGGATGTGGGGCGGAGGGGGGGGGCACAGACCGCATGTTACTCCGGTTGCATAAGCAGATCATACAGGAGTCAAGAGGTTGCTAGAATTGTCCCTCTTTCCCCTGCGATGTATCAAACAGAAAACCTTGCATATGTACGTAACCTGCCTTTGCGAAACAGAGAGGTTTTCTTTTACGGTGCCTTACACGGCTCAGAAAGAGCTTTCCTTTCACTGATGAGAAGATACACGGCATTCAGAGATGAAATTACTTTCCAAATGGCCTCTGACTCACCATCCCTATTCCCAGCGCTCTTAAACAGACCCCCGCCCACCACACACACACACACACACACACACACACACACACACACACACACACACACACTCTTTGCCACCTTCAGCTGTCCTTGTGAATGTTCCCGCCTATTGTAACTGTATACACCACTTAGCACTTCAGAAGGGAGACTCACACAGCTGAAGTAAAGGACAATCACCCACTCCTGCGATGCTCAGAAATAGAATGAACCAAGGCTGCACCAATCGCCTCACCCACCACCGAGTCTGTGTGGGTGCCCGTGAACGATGTGTGTGAGCTGAAATAGATCGTTGTGCTTCTGTGCGGGCGGTCGTCAGCGGTGAGATAAAGATCGTTCTTAAAAGCCCCGGACACACTGCAAGCGACTCGCGTCGATGTAGCGGCAAGAAACAATGGAAAGTCAATGAGATTCAGCGACTTGAAGCGACGACAGGCGAAATAACGGTTGGCGGTGTGAAGTGGGCGGGTACCAATGGAAGCTAAGGATATCGTTGACTGACTTGATTGACTGAAACATTTCGGGTGGGAAATCCGGGGCTTTACACCCAGAGCTGTAGCAACATGATAGGCCTACACAGTGGGTGCACGTGTGCACGGGACCTTCGGACCGACAGCAATCTGTTGTGGTGGTTTCTCTCAATCACCACCTTTCGTGGTGTTTCCCAGAATGCCATGCTCTCCCGAGCGAGAGGGACGAGACAGCGCATTCCTAGAGAGCTGTTTCTTCACCTCCCGCCCTCCCTCCCTTCCTTAAGTCCCAACTTCCTTCCTGTCTGCCTTCCTGACTCCCTCATGAGGTGTATATGTCTTCAGGCTTATTGCATCACCCATTTCTACCTCCTGGCCTCTCTTCAGCTCAGACCCTCTAATTACAAATGGCTTAGAGACATGCACACACACACGCGCACACACACATCACCCATTATGGGCACGAGGATCCCTGTTCGGTCGTCCTACTGGTTTCGTGGCCCCCGTTGGAATTTTATGTTTGGTTTGAGCAGAGGATTCTGGCAGCCGTTCATACTGTGCTCCACTTTTTCTCCTTCATTTTGTTTATCCACTTCGCAGTCCTTCAGTCTCTCTCCTCTCTCTCTCCCTCGCTCTATCTCTCTCTTTCTCTCTCACTCTCTCTGCTCCCTGTTCACCCTCAAGGTCAGAAATATCCTGTGGATTTAGTTTTATCCCCCTGGATACGCCTTTGGCCTCTTGCCTTGTCTCCATCTCTCCCTCTCTCTTTCTCTCTCTCCCTCACTCTCTGTATCTCTCTACCTCTCTCTCTTTCTCTCTACCTCTCTGAGAATATTACTGTACCCAAAGCCTTCCCGTACAGGAAACACATGCTGAGAACAGTCGGGAGAGGCTGTCTGGTACACTTTCCCTCTCACTTTACATCTCTCTCTCTCTCTCTCTCTCTCTCTCTCTCTCTCTCTCTCCCCACCTCTCTCTCACCAGAGTTCTAGGGGTCACATTAGCATGTAGCACTTACTGAGGCTGAGAATGTGAGGAACGAATACACCCCGTCCTTCTCAGAGCAGCCGTTGTTGCCCCCGGGGTGGAGGAAGTGGGGGATGGGGACAGAGGGGTACCCAGAGAACACCATAACCCTCTCCAATCCAACAACGGCCTGGGGGGCATCTCCTTCCCGCGGAGCCTCTTGTCAAGCGGAGGAGTCCATTCCGAAGGGACTGAGCAGCACTCCTTAGGGCTTACCTGTTCTCCGGCTTGTGTATAGTGGCGGGCGTCCAGTGCTTGTGTAAGCCGCGGGGGCCCCTGGCTGGCTTTACCAACTCTGGTCTCCTGTAACATAGCTTAAAGTTGGAGTCAGCAATTGTAAGCTCATACACTTTATTTGAGAGGGGGTGGGGGGGGGGGGGTCAACATCTGAGAATATCTCCTCTGCAAACATTCCGGTGTTACTACAGAACACCATAGTGAAAGTTCTACTTTTCACTGAGAAGTTAGGTAAGGACGTATGGTTTAAATAAACTGCAAACGACTCTGGAAATACTGCACCGTGCTTCTCAGCTTCAGTTTATTGACACAAAGACGTGAGACGGTTGGCTTTTCTAACACACAGCTCGTCGTCAAACATGCAATGCCACAGAAATGCCAGAAAATAACCCTGAAGATTAATATTATCTTTGGATGGTGTCCCTGGGGCTAAAGGACAGCACAAAGATGGACATTATGTGAAATGAAGCCCAACCAAAGAAATATAACGCTTCCTCTCTAGTCTATTAAACATGATGCTCTCATATGAAACAGGACTAGAGCTGTTGGATACTGAAAGAGATTATATTTGTTATAGACATGATCTAAGTTAGAAGATTGTGCATGCCACCGAGGCTCAAAGATCCCCACTGAAATAAAATCGTAAGAGATCGCAAGTTTGCGATAGTCCAGGAAAATGTTGCATCACTTTTAGAGCAGCCATTTTATAGCGGCCATTTTGTCCTTATACCAATTACCTCTGCATGATGGTGTCCCTCAGAGAGGGGAACATCACACATCCCGCTCTGGCCATAAGTACCATGACAAGTGTTACTGTGTGTGTGCGTGTGTGTGTGTGTGTGTGTGCGTGTGTGTGTGCGTGCCTGCGTGTGTGTGTGTGTGTGTGTGTGTGAGACAGTGAGATTTCAGCCCAAGACAGTTAGTCAGACTTTCAATTTTTTTATAGATATCCGTACTTGTGCGAACACACACACACACACACGCGTGACTATTGGCTGTGTGTGTGCGTCTGTACCCATAGACAGGCTCTCTTGCCATATAGTGTCCCCATCTGATCCCATAGACAGGCTCTCTTGCCATATAGTGTCCCCATCTGATCCCATAGACAGGCTCTCTTGCCATATAGTGTCCCC
>JAODOY010015431.1:0-26769 GCA_025399855.1 Forbesichthys papilliferus | reverse complement strand
ACACACACACACACACACACACACACACACACACACACACACACACACACACACACACACACACACACACACAACACTATCAGCACTGAGGCAGGTGTTTAGTTGCCAGTTTGTGTGTGTGTGTGTGTGGGTTTTGATTGAGAAATGGAGGGCAATGGCAGCAGCGTGAAGGACGGAGGTGACATGCATCAGGTGGACACACAGAGAGCGAGAGCGAGAGAGAGTGAGGGAAGAGAGAGGCATGTAGATGAGATGTGGAGAGCGGTGACTGACAGCGGGGAGGAGAGCGTCGTGTGAGAGAAAAGGTAAAACACAGATAGCGAGATATGAGAGGGAGGGAGGAAGGGAGGGAGGGAGGAGGGTGCGTAGACGTGTGTTTGTGTTTGCCTTGGCCAGGTTTGAGTCCCCCGGCTCTTTCTCTGCTCTTAATTGAGAGAAGAGAACTCGGGAGAGCAGGAGACACACACCTGCTACCCAAGCCTTCGCCAGCTCACTTGTCAGGCTCTCTATGCATGTGTGTGTGTGTGTGTGTGTGTGCGCGCGCGCTACATGCTTACCTGTATGTTGGTCTGCGTGTGACTTCTGTGGTTGCTAGCATTTTTGTTTGTGTGCTGGTAGGAAAAATCAGCTTCATCTTTGTGTGTGTGTGTGTGTGTGTGGTGTGTGCATTTTCACATTATCATGCCAACCAGGCAATCTCTATCATTTTGAGAACACCTTAGCATGCCTTGTTGGCTAGCACAATCATTTCATGTTCTCAAAGTAAAGCTGGTTTGTTTTTTTATCTGTGAGAAAGGCTTGCATGCCAAATCCTCCCAATAGGGAAGGGTTTATTTATTCAAGCATAGTCTCATGCGGACGATGCGAACACCTGCAATTTGATGTTATGCCTGCATACTGCCAAGGATGTGTACAGCAACAGCTCCTTAAAGGAGCCCTGCAGGCCAATTGTGATGCCCGGGTTGAGACATTGCTCTGGGTCCTTTTAAAGTAGTGTGATCAAATATGCCATGTTTGGTTTGCTTTAGATCAGTCACTTTCAACATCTGGACTTGTCTGTCAGCTTTCATCCACTGACAGAATTAATACTAGCAAGGTGACAAGATCTTCACATCCTAATGGAGTCATTGCAGTTTATTTACAAATAATGATTTTCATATGGAAATAGCCTACGGTTTTATTTTTGTTGTTGTTGTTGTTATAAAGATTGGTTCATGCTAACTAGTTTTTTGTTTTGTTTTTTCAAGCGTAGAAGGATGGGAACGGCAGGCAGTGCCCCCTGCTGTGTCTGAAAACAGAAACTGGCAACTCTTTCTTTCCACCGTGGCGATAAAGACAAACATGATGGATGCCTGTACATATATTTGTTCACCTGCTGTTTGTGTTCTCTGTTCAAATGAAGATAAAGTAGTAATTATCAGGAGGTTTCATATCCATACTGAATACCTGGAAATACTTTGTTCTCTCTTGGGCCTACATTAATACTACATATTTATACAACATACAAAGCTTTCTTAAATTCACATAATCAGGGTTTTCCACACATTGAAAATCCCAAGGCGTCCCACCACAGTAACATTTATTCCGCCATAGTTTCATAATGAACCAAACTTTTCATAATAACGCCGGTTGTGTTCAACTGCCGATATTATGAAAAGCACATCGTTTGGGCAGCTTTTTCTCCACTTAGCATTGCACAGACAGTGGTCCCTCCGCTGCACTCGATGTAAGTTGCTCAAATAATTTGCACCGCACTGATCCTGCATGCAGTCACACACACACACACACACACACACACACACACACATACACACACACGTAGCTGCCCTGTTCCAAAGAGCTTGAATTGATACATTCTATTTATTGTTACCATAATTCCTCCACCTACACGTGACTAGTCTTGGTGAGTTGCATTTGAGCCGCTTCGAAAACACGTTCCCGTGTTAGCTGCATGTCAATGTCACTGCTAGCTAAGACTAACTTTTACCTGTTAATATATGGTTTGATGCTTTTACTACTAGCGTTTGTTCAGCAAGAATGCTTGAGAGGATGTGACTGGCTGGCGTGCTTGCCATCCTTTATAATATTGCCTACTGTGCATTTGTGTGCAGGAAGTGCAGTTACAGTATAAAATGGTTATTGATATGAACAGGAAGTTATAATAACGTGTTTCTGTGTAATATTTCTAAATACATTAAATGCAACAAAAAAAGTTAAATAAAAGAAGAAGAAAAAAAGTTTGCTCAAAATTATATAAGCTGTTCAGGTTGTCCTTATATTCTTCAATATCACATTAATGATATTACTGTAGAACATTAATTAAGAGGAAATATACACAGTAGCCTATGTGACCATGTCACAGTTTTCTGTGTCATTATTCTAAGAAAAGTAAAACATGTTCATATCACGCACTGTATTCATGTCTCCTCTGTTACGTGATTAAAACCAAACTACAGAGCCTGCAGCAAATTAATACATCTTACAACAATAACAATAAATTAAACCCAAAATAGAAAAACCTGAATTTTGCATTATGTTTGGCCTAAAGAGAATTTAAACAGTGCCCCCATATTTTTGTCTGCGCTCTAAAATATTTTAATTTTGGAGCACATGTGAAAAGGGAAAAGAGAGAGCCCTGCTTTGCCACACAGATCTAGCCTCTCAAAGTGCACTAAACTTATGCATTTAACTTTAAAATCGTCACAATTTTATGTCAGAGGAGCATGCCCCTGGACCTCCCTAGAGGGTCTGAGGTCCAGCCCCCCATAGTTTCACCAAATTCTGTGAGAAACACTGCACGTTATTGTTTTTAATAGAGACATAATGATCTTTAACACATATTGTGCCACATACCTTATTCAGTGTGCAAGCTCATCGATGTGACAACATGCATTCTTTATAAGTGGCTAGGTCAGTCACTCTTGCTAACTTTGAGCTGAATTCAAAACAGTATTGCTCTGCGGTCCGTTCAAAATGCATTGTAAAGCAAAGCGTAGCGCTACAGCTACTATTTACGGAGCCAGGGCTGTGTAGAAGGAGCGGACAGTTTTTTTTTAGCACACACACACACAGAACGGGTAAACTAGCAATTTGTTGAATTTGACAAAAAGTGTATTAGCTTACATTTAGCTTGCTGACTATACCTTTAACTGATTAGGGCTTCTAGCCATCAATCAATCAAGCAACCACTTATAGGCATAGAGTAAGTGGACTAAACAGCACTAAAGGAGCAGTGATCAAGCCAATGGGTGGCCAGTATAAAACACATACAGCCTATCTTCTTTACCGGCAGACGTAACACACACACACGCACACACACACGCACACACACACACCTGCATACAAACACGCTTCATACAATCAGCATGCATGGCCATGAAGCATGGGTCCAGAGCCATTGCCAGTCTGTGTTCTCACCGGAGGAGGCCTGCTTATGAGCAGGAAGAGCTTGTCAATAGGTTTGCTGAGTACCGACAGCCTGTTGATTATGAGTATGGAATAGCAGGCGGGTTTTATCGGGCTGGCGTCTGGTCAATGTCTCTCCCCTCGACCCCATCCCACTTGCCAATGCGGGGGGTCTCTACTCTCCTCTCTTCCCAGCAGGCAGTAAATAAGCAACACTCTGAGTGGCCCGCTGCCATTCATTTAGTCAAAGCCACTTAAATTAATGCCATGCTGCGTGTGTTAACAGTTGGTTTCAGAGCAGCCGTTGGCCATTATAAACACGGCTACTCACATGTGACTTTGCAAGCACACGAAAGCCATAGCAAAGAAACATGGATGACCCATTCTCAGTTTACACATGTTCTCAGTAACTGTTATGGTGGTTGTACCTATGTACTGTATTTCATGCTTACTCCAACATTATTATTGGCTATGTGTATTGGTACTGTGTGTGCGTGCGTGTGTGAGTGTGTTGTAGTGTTGCGGTCTGCTGTCCACCTCCTTCTGTTTGTCGTGTTTCAGCCTGTGTTTCTGCCTTTTTTGTTTTCCCCGGTCCGTCTGTCAGCGCCCTTGTGTTGTGATTGTTTATTGCTTTCACCTGACCCTCGTTGTTCCCTGTCTCGTGGCCTGTCTCGTTTCTTTCTATTCAAGCCATTGTGTTGTCCTTCATCTTTGTCGGGTCATTGTTTCTTGTCCGTGTAGCCGTCTGTCTGGTGCGGTTAAAACCCTTGAAAACCTACCTGGTTGTCTTGATGGGTCATTGTTTCTTGTCCGTGTAGCCGTCTGTCTTTTGTGGTTAAAACCCTTGAAAACCTGCCTGGGTGTCGTGCGTTTGTGTTCGTCCTGCGCATCATGACAGATAGTTAGTTATAGGCATACATTGCTGACCTATTTATCTGTGTTACAAATTATAATTTGTGACATATTCACTCGCCAGTTGTTTTCTGATGTCAGCATAACGGCTATTAAACACGCTAATTGCATGAAACGGAATAAAACTAATTTATAAAATAACTAGCCGCCTCGCTGTGTAAATAAGCACTGAGCATAAACAGGCTCAACAAATCTTCAAATCATTCATCAGCATATAAATCTCATCAGCTAATCACTAATATAATCGTTGCACTGTGCTGAGGGAAGAGGCAGATTATGAGATATGCACTTATGAGATATCATCTCAAGCAGACATCGTGAATGTAATTTAAATGTGAGGTGCATGGCTCTTGGCCTGTTATACTTTCAACAAATCTCTTCATTTGTGTTTAAAGATTAATTATTAAATTGCATTTGAGGTAAGCTTACATTTTGCCTGCTTATTTGACAACATGCCATTTTAACTATAGTGTGTTTTGGTTTAGCTATATTGTCAATATTCTATAATGTATTAACATGATTTCCACATGTATTAATACTGTTGTAAAATGTATGCATCACACGCCTTCAAGGCTTCAACATAAAATAGAATGAATGTCTTAAGCATTTTGTAATACATCATATTACAGTACATAGATGTTTAATGTCAATACTACACCTTAAGCCTGTCTAACTAGTGTTTGACCGTAATAGGATATTTATAGTTTATAGTAGTTGTATTGTAGCACACCCTCATCTGCCGTTGGACTTTTAAATGGTGTATTTATTAAAATGAATCTATTGCCTTTTTACAACTTCAGGCAGGGAATGGGGGTCGGCAGGCCGAGTGGTTAGAATCTCTAAATGTTTAATTCCCATCTTGCCAAGACAAGGTGAAAAAGTATTGACATTGTGTAGTTAAAAGTGTGGGCCTCAAAATGGGCTTTTAAACAGATAGGAAACACCTGCAAATGGTCAGCCGGTAAATGACTGTCTCTCTTTTTTTATTTGAGGCAGACGGACTGTAAAGGCCTTGTCTCACGCCACAATCAATCAAGTCTTGACTTCCAGACCGTTATTCAATTATGCATGTTAGGGCCAAGCCCAGGGCAGCCTAGTAGCCAGACATCCTGGCAGATAGATTTCACTTTCAAAGTTTTAGGTGTTGAACAACAAAACAAAAAAAGAACCAAAAAACAAAACCACATTGGTGAAAGCTACGTTTATGTACTATCGTAAGAGCAGCTTTGAGGTAGGCTGGGGGTATATGTGAAGTGTCATTGCCGAAACGAACATGATATAGATCAAAAGGCATTTAAGCAGCATCATTAGGAAATGGCTATTCTCAGCATTGTGAATGCAAATCTCTTGAACAAGTGCTTCTACCACTTGGCGGCTCAACATCAGCTATCTGAGGATTTGACACTTCTATATACAGTAAGAGGTGTTCATGTCTGCTTATAATGTGTTTAAAGGGGACTTATTGATGTATGGATGGATTTTTTTGATTTTTTTTTTGTTTGTTTGTATATCCTGTATCATCTTAAATATTTTCTCATTCCCTATATTGCTAGTTAATTTCTATTTCTTCTATTTTTGGACAGGACGGCAATGTTGACGTTTATGTTCATTTCACATCTTCTGAGTTGATTGGCTGTTTTACATTTTTATTTCAGGAAAATAAAATAATACATAGATCTCAAGGACTCTAAACTATACTGCATATAGTAATACAACAAGCTAATATAGTAAGTGGCATGTTGTTTCAATTTGACAGCTCAGCTTGGAGAGAATAACATAACTTGGTCCACTGTGAAATGTCCTCTGCACTTGCTGAGGGCTATGTCTGACCTCACTGTGTGTGTCTACGTGCATACCTGCATGTGTACATGTACACTATCTCAGAGATTTGGACAATAGGTTGAAAAGTTGTTTCCATCCAATTTTTCAGTCACAGCCCCTGTCACAAAAAATCCTCACATTAGAAGAGCAAAGAATGACAAATGAAAATATTTGAAGGAAAAGCAAATTTCCCTGATGTAGTTTTAGTGCTTTGGAACCCCCCCCCAATGACCCCCCATCACACCAAAGCATTCTCACCATGATTGGTAGCTGTGTATATTTTAGCCAGACAAAGGCTTTTATGAAGGCAGACAGATGAGACAGCTGTTACTATTTTCAGATTTGAACAAACAAGCAACAACCTACAAACTAAATAAATTAAAATTCTAGCTATTTCAAGAAGGTTTTATGAATCTTGGAACTATTAATTAATTTATGTCTTGCTGGCTGGAAAAATATACACCTACTTTGGAGGGACCCAGAATCTCTTCCTTGCATCTTTGTCAATGCACTTTGTAATAGCTAAACCAATAATGGAACAAGCACACTGATAATAAAATGTTTTCATTATTTCATTATAGAATCATACATCATAGGTTACTATTAGGGTTGTGCTGAAATACGATGCCATCGTCCATCACCAATGGCTAACAGGCATCATGATGTTATGCAGTGCTTTATTTACTTTGCAATGTGTGAAGCCGGCTCGTTGCCTGTCTATTTTTGTCTCCTTATCGGCTCGGTTAAGATTTCCTTGTTCAGGCAGATATTCAACTCTGTGACTTCCTCGTAGACTCTGTTACGTATCATCATTTTGAAAATATATGTAAACTAGCATGCAGAGGCTGAATTGATGCCAAAGAAAAATGCAATGTGAGGATGCTTCAAATGCCGGATCTTGTTGAACTGGAAAATGAGTCACTTGAAGAATATGACGACTTGACTAAATGCCATAACTACGGCAATGAATACTGGTCAAAGCTTTTCTGACTAGGGTATGGACTTCAACCTGTGCCTTCTTCTAGCACCAGTCGATGCAGCTATGCATCCAGAAGCTAGCAGTTCAGAATACCCTCTATTGCTTTGTATTGCAGAGCTGCAGAGAGCTGTTGGCACAGTAGCAGTCCTCACCGCCAGTGCAAAAACTCAGATTTTAAGGATTTTACTCTACATTGGTTAAAACACAACTGTTGCTTTACACAGGCTTTGTCAAGAAGCTAAGATAATGGATCATCTGAAATAAGACCACCCCTCTCTCGCCTCCTATACATGGATCTCATAGATTCATGGACTTTCATGACACCTTGTAAACTGAATTGTACTTGCCACTCCCAATTGGAACACTCCTTTGCGGCTCATTTAGCCCCTGTACAGAATGTTGGGGTGCTGGCATTTCCATTTACTCTCCAGTCTTTGAAGGTTCTGTTATGTTACAGAGAGCCTTTGCTTACAGGATGAAACACAGGGAAAAGGTTGGGGCAGGACAAAAGTGCGATGAACTTCCAGATTAAATTTACAAGTTCAATATGTTGACAGCTCTACGCTTTTGCACTGCTTTTGGATGAAGGATTGGCTCACGTCATTAGACCTAACCAAAGCCTTCTTTCACATAACCATTCACCAGAACCACAGAAAATATTTCAGGTTTGCATTTAGTATTTAGTAGTATTCGGTTGATCATTCTCACCTTGCAATTTCACCAAGTGCATAGAGGCAACCCTGTCTCTGTTTCATTGCTGAAGCATAAGAATTCAAGATGATTGGATTATGGCTGCAGACCAGAAAACCATTTGCATGCATTTTGCCGCCTGCTAAGGGCTCCATTTAGCAGGGTGCTCAAGTTCCAGGTGGTGACCGCAGTTGTTTCTCTAGAGGACTGGGGTGCATTGTGCAACAAGATGTCTTCTATGCAGGCTGGGGTTGACTGCCCAAAGCGCTGACCGCATTACCTGGAAATATTATATTCACTTAGCCAGTTTCTTCACTTATTAGAGGGCCATCATGTTCTGATTAGGCCAGACAATACCGCATTCATACCACACTTTTCCTGTACCGGTGTGGGGACATTAAGGTCATCTACAGAGCTGCTGTATGGTGGCGGTTTGGGCCTATCCAGTACTCTGTGGGGCTTGTACTTGTAAGTCTCATATGTGTTGTGGACTGGCTTAATGGGAATGTTACGTTATGCATGCTGTATAACTAGTGTTCCCAGAAGGAGAGAAACAAGGTACAACACGGCTAAGGACCGCTTCGTCATATAGCTCAGTGCGGAGTAGAGTTGAGTAGAGTTGTATTAAACAAGGGGGTGTGATCAAAGTGAGTAGTTTTCAGTATATTTATGTGCCAGCCTTGCATGATAGAGCTGGCACAACAACAGCCTTCGCCTAGCCTTTCAGGTGTGATTATAGTACTTGTCTTTAGGTTGAGCTCTGTGTTGTACCGCGTTTCCCTCCTAGGAACAGTACCTAACGCTTTTGTCACCGTGTTCGTGTTCACTAAAAATGGCAGGAGTGAGAAGTCAAACCCACGCCAAGACACACACCAGAAGGATACACACACACACACACACACACACACACACACACTGTACATGTGCAAACAGTAGTGTGCAAACGGTCAAACTGTTCTCTCTTTGCTTTTCTCAGTGTGACCCCACAGCTCTGTAGCTCTCCTAGGATGCTGCGATTGTTAGTTTAAAATGAAATGTGTTAGAAGGGCCTTTCTCTGGGAATGGAACCTTTCATAAGTTGCCATTTATAAGTTCAATCTCTAGCATCATTCTCACCAATGCAGGTCAGCATTTAAGGGTTGTCTGAACACAAATAACAGAGCAGGCATTCAGGCATGTTTCAGATAGCCTATGTGGGGCTAAACAACTCTATATGAGAAGTCATTATGTGCTTCTCTTTATGTTGTCCTGCTATCCTTACATTACAGTTAGGTGAATGGATAGACTGCCAGATGTTAAACCCTCATCCACTGCATTTCGTTATTCTCATCCACTTACAGTGCACAATGCAGTGAAATGCACTTGCATATGCATTCTGTAGAACAATGTCACAGTTGTCAACTGCACTTATTGCTGTACTCTTTATTGGGAACTTTATTGTTAGGCCACTTTTAAGATTGAGTTATTAAAACTGATTGTTTACACACATATTTTGTAGCATGTTTAAAACATTGATACTTGACCTGATGTATCCTGATGTATGGTAGGCATCGTTATTACAGCTCCGGATGATTTATGTGTGTTTGTAGAACTGCGGTTCCACGAGTAGCTGTAGCTCTTTAACTGCTGCGTGTGGCCACATAATCCTGAAACACATCTTGCCAAATATCATCACTTTTCACTTTATACTTTCCTATCAGGATTCCTCATTTGAAGCCCCATATGTGTTAGGCAATATATTAGCTCATCAGAATCAATTTGTTTTACTGTAATTACCTTACGATTACAGTGACACCTTGAGGGAAGAACAGATTAAAACATGTCGTCTTTGCGTGATTGAATTAGAACATGTTATTAAAATGGATAATGATTATGTGAAAGCAAACATTAGGCTTTGATTACCACTCTCGTCATGAGGTAACATTTAGCTAAGTGCACGACTGCTTATTAAATGCGCTGGCTCATGTGGCAAATTAGCCAGTGTGTCTTCCCCTCTATTCTGTACACTGGGTTAGTTCATAGAGAACTTATTTATTCGCTAATAATTTGAACAGATGGATGAATGCATCTGTGTGTGTAGTTATTTATCTTTCTTTCTTTTTTTGGGTGGGAGAAACACGAGAACAATGGGGAAAGGTTAGCGATGTTATCGCTTCTAAAGATAGAACGCAGTTGTCTGGATCTGTTAGCTGGTAGGTAACTAATAGCTCTGTGAATGCTCTTTTTTCACCTAAACTCCCAAACGCATCCGTTCCTTAGCCAGTCTCTTTGGAAATAACACTGATTAAGGTGCATACGTGTGTGTGTGTGTGTGCGTGTGTGTGTGTGTGTGTATCTGGTGGGATAATAATATTTATAGTACAGCAAACAGGCCGTCTATGCTCACTTTCACACTGTTCGTGATTTTGTCTCTTAGATGCACACATACACATTTTTTACACACCCACACATCAAAGTAAACTCTGGGGCTTGTGTGTGGTAAAATGCTGTATTGTAGCAGGGCCAGGGAGTTTTCTTTTTTTAAGAACTACTTCCCAGGCAGGTAATTTGATTCTTGGAGGTTGAGGCGAGGTGATCCAGGGGTCACCCCTGTAGACAGTCCCCACTCTAATAAAAAGCCAGAGTGGTGCAAAACCAGAGGGGGGCTAAAACCTCCATTAACTTCTATCCTGGCAACACCGGGACAGGTAACCCTGTGACCCAGCAAGGCTGCCATAGTCCCCTAATCACATGATCAGGGAGTGGCAGAGCTGGTGGCATGTTGACTGTGATTAAATGAAAAAAAAAACAGGGAAGACGTTTAAAAGCGACATAGGTTAGGGTGAGCGTTTGGCACTAAGAGGACAGTGGGAGTTCTTTTGATCACTTTTGATCACTGTGTTGACTGGAGACCATAGACCCTCAAGCTGTGTTTGCACATTTGCATAAATGAACGTGTGATCAATTTACATATTGCTGAGCTGAACATATTGATTTCATGTACGGTCACGCTAAGATTCCAAATGCTAAACACATTGTTTTGCATCTCTCTTTCCTCATCTCTACCCTCTACTCTTCTTTTCCTCCTTTTTCATATTCATTTCTATTTCGTATTCTATTTCACCTCTCCTCTCCTCTCCTCTCTCCTCTCCTCCTCTCCTCTCCTCTTTGCAGTGGGACGCTATTACGGAGATGGATGAACACAACCGGCCCATCCACACGTTCCAGGTGTGCCACGTAATGGAGCCCAACCAGAACAACTGGCTGCGCTCCAACTGGATCTCGCGTCAGGCGGCTCAGAAAGTGTACGTGGAGCTGCGCTTCACGCTGCGCGACTGCAACTCCATCCCCTGGGTGTCGGGCACCTGCAAGGAGACCTTCAACCTCTTCTACCACGAGACGGACGAGGCCCACGGCGTCAAGTTCAAGCCGGCGCAGTACACCAAGATCGACACCATCGCGGCCGACGAGAGCTTCACCCAGATGGACCTGGGCGACCGCATCCTCAAGCTCAACACGGAGGTGCGCGAGGTGGGGCCCATGAACCGCAAGGGCTTCTACCTGGCCTTCCAGGACATCGGCGCCTGCATCGCCCTAGTGTCCGTCCGGGTGTACTACAAGAAATGCCCGTTCACGCTGCGGAACCTGGCGTCCTTCCCCGACACGGTGCCGCGCGTCGACTCCTCCTCGCTGGTGGAGGTGCGGGGGGCGTGCGTCAACCACGCCGAGGAGAGGGACACGCCCAAGCTGTACTGCGGCGCCGACGGCGATTGGCTCGTGCCGCTGGGGAGGTGCGTGTGCAGCGTGGGCTACGAGGAGATCGACGGGTCCTGTGTCGGTGAGTGGCGCCTGGCTTCCCCCTGCGTCATTTGTTTACTGTCTTTCTCTCTCTATCTCTCACTCTGTCTCTTTCTTGCTCTCTGGCTTTCTCTCTCACTCTTTTTCTTTTATATTTATATTTCTATCGCTTTCCCTTTCTCTCACTCACTCTCTCTCTCGCTCACTCACTCTCACTTTCTCTCTCTCTCTCTCTCTCTCTCTCTCTCTCGTTCTCTTTATTTTTGTTTCCCTACAGCCTCAAACCCCCCATTCCTTCCAATGGGACCGCTATGCTTTGACGCTTATCGCCTTCTGCTTTTCCATTTATTTATTCACGTCGTCTGTTATTGATATGGAAAGACGTGTAGTACATCTTATAGGAACCCAGGCAGGGAGTCTGTGTCGTCCATGGTCTACTTAACATAAGTATTGACACATGGCGCCCCAGAGCCAGATAAGGCCGATTGTTAGCCACTAACCTGCTAGCGATTCAGGTTGAAATCTAGCTTGAAGGGGATCCGCAGTGTTTGATATGGATTCTGTGTCAGACGAGTGTGCGTGTGTCCGTGCGTGTGCGTGTGCGTGTTTGGGTTATGTGCGTTTTTGTGTCCGTGTTTGTGCACTTGCGTAAATGCACATGTTGCCGTGCACACACTTTGGAGTTCACGTTCATGCGCCAGTGTGGCGCCAGCTGTGTGTTTTCCACAGAGAGAGAGAGAGAGAGAGAGAGAGAGAGAGATAGCAAGATATAGCTAGAGACAGAGAGAGCGAGAGAGAGAAAGAGAGAGAGACAGACAGACAGACAGACAGCGAGAGAGAGTGCATTAGCCAGAGCAGAAGAAGAGAGGCTGGTGTTGTGGCGGCGGTGAGAGGCTCCCTCTCTATCAGTGGAATGGATCGACAGACGAACACCACAGAGCTGGACACCGTCTGCTGCCCTGCTGAGACCCCGTAATGGGCTCCATCAGTCTGTGTGTGTGTGTGTGTGTGTGTGTGTTGGAAGGGGGGGCTGCCTGCATCTGTGTGTGAGCCTTTTGAAAGCAGATTAAAGCCTTAGATGGATAGAGTGATTGAGTGAGAAAATTCACTAAATTAAAGAGTGTGTGTGTGCGCGCACGTGTGTGTGTGCGTGTGCGCATGTGCGTGTGTACGTGTGTGTGTGCGCTGTAAAAGCAACATAAAGTCCACCAGCCACTGTCCCCCGGGAGGCCACCTTACTGTGACAGATTACCTGCACTGGCCAGAGGTTTGATCTGACCTCCCTGATAAGGCTTTGAGGATGTTATCAATTGACTCCACTCGCTGGGACTGCCTACTGCACACAAAACGTACGCAGGATAATTTTCGACTTATCTGGTAAAAGGCTGCAATCGATCAAGGTGACGCAGATAATTTAGGTTTGTTTTAGGATTGCCTTGGTGGATGTTGCTGCTATGGTATATATCTTCATATCTGACCAGGAAGAAAAACATTTGTGTCTGAACGAGACGATAAACACAGTACAAGCTGCCGTTAATTTTCCCAGAGTTATCTGTAAACAAGATGGGATGTTATCTGGCCGATTCCACTCGACCTGCCTCTCATCCAGTGACCTTTTTCATCTTGATAGATGAAGTCATTGCACCTTATCTGTCTATTTCATTTAAAAATCAAATAAATATAAAATGTTAAATCTGGCATATCTTGTTATAAAAATATAACACCTTTGAACAGGTAAAACTATGTAGTCTATCAATCACAATTAATTACGTAAAGCGTGATATTTATCGCAATTAAATTCTGACAGCCCTAAAATAAATGAGAAATGAACTAAATAGTCTGACATAAAATGGTGTGTGTGTGTATGTGTGTGTGTGTGTGTGTGTGTGTGTGGGGGGGGGGGGGGGGTAATAGTTAGATACTTAGCAAATAGAGTTGGGTGTTTTGGAAGTATCATCACAGTGTTAATTGTGCAATTTCCATTAAAATACAACATCTGAGAACACACAGCCAAGTCTCTGCCTGTTACCTTTTACACAGTAATTAAGCTGCTCCGTAGATAGATACCTCTTTTCTCTCAATTGTGTTGGAGCACCTCCAGACCCCAGTTTCTCTTCACGCCGTCTGGAACCAACTGTCCTCATACCGTTGATTATGATTCATACTCTGTTGTGTGCCAGCGAGGTTTCCCAGCTGCACCCGCAGCTGCACTGTAATCAACAGGCCAGGGGTGAAACTGCAGCTGTGATTAGAGCCGGACTGCCCTAAAATGGCTGCCTCATTCCAGGCCTTCCCAGCAGCTCAGTATATTATCCTTCGCTATTCTTATACGTCTTAATTGCTGAGCCGGAGAACACACAGCTAATCTAGCTCTCTGGGACCGGTGAGGAGCAGATGGTGAGACAGGCGGAGCCTTGTTTCTAAAACTTTTTTTCCCGGTGTTTCTTGACCCTCTTGGGTATGTTTGGAACACACTCTGTGCTTTCATGTAATGATGTATGAAGCACAATTGTATGCAATACGAACTATCCTACCTTAATGACCTAAGGTTGCAGTCTAAAGTGCATGGTGCAAGTGCATTTAGGGCATCTCCACATCCACTTATGCTACTTAAATGCCAACAAAAAGGTTGCAGTCCCAGGCACATGGTTCAAAATGTTACTTACTTACTTACTCTCTCTTCATTAATCATGGGTGTGTTTTTGGCATAACATTAAACCAATCAGTGTCATCTCCGCTTCCCTGTAAATGTGCTTTAAGACCAACACGCCCACAGTTACTGAGATGGGTGCAAGTGCATTTACCATATGCGTCAGTTTGAAGCCAGCAAACACTTGGGTCGAGCTTGACACCGGCATGTAAGACAGGGTGCTAGAAGGATTGGGCTTCAGTTGGAAGACTATGTCTGTAAGTGAGGTCAGATGCATTAGTGGTTTGTGTGTAGGTTAAAATACATTAAAAGCAAACGCATGCAGAAGTAATATTTACTGCACCCAAATCAAAGCTATCTTGATATTTACCTAGACAAACGTATTTGATCTTGCGCCATGATGTTTATCACCGTCATTGACTGTTTCAATTCTGTCAATAACAACTATAGACAGTGGGATAGGTTCAATTCTGAGGGCAGACATTGTTGCAGTGCAGTCAGCTTATTATTGATCTGAACATTATTGAAATGATGCAGTAACTTCATATAGCAGTAACAGTGGTATATTATGTAAAAGGGATTGTATCCATAACGTTCCATTTTACGACAATAGTTTGACCTCCCAGTGCTCTGTTGGATGCTGCATTTTATGTTCTCTAATTAAATTTCTATTATTATCACTTTTATCTTTACTTCCCCCTAGTGGGACATTGCACATGTTGAATATTGTAGTAGCTTGTATCTTCAGCAGATGTTTAGTAATACTTCCAGATGGAAAACAGACCTTTCCAATGTGCCGCTGACAGGAAGAAAAATAAACTATTCCACAAAATCGATGAAGTTCATTGCGATTAACTTCCCCCAAATGGCATTACATTTTTAATTTAATTTTAATCACATCACACACATCACATTTTATAGCTATTCTTGATTGGCTGATGGAAATGCTGTTTGGCCTGTTGTTGATTACCCTTTGAGAATGTCTATTGCCTGAGTATGATGTATGAATGGTGGACGATTAAAAGGTGCTTCCCTACAGAAACCAATCACAAGCTAGCCAACCTTGCTTCCTTCTGAATGTCGAAATTCCCACTCGTCCTTTCTAAAGGTCAGCCCTCGCTCACTGGAAGAGAACGAGAGAGTTCTGTTCCCTCTCATTCTCCCACCTATTCGGTCCGTTTTGTCTTCAACCTGTTCCTAAGAAGTGGATTTCACAGCTGAGTTAAGGTCGGCCCTTTGGGGCGGCATGTAGCCATTATACTGCTGTGTCAGTCCTGAAATGCAACCCCCCCAAGTGCTCATTGTTCCAGGATACAAACAGGCATCATTATTACAAACCTCAACACCAGGTACCCCAGAGAGCCTTGGGCCTCAGGGAAGCAAGTGTGTGCTCCCACAATCATGGTTTCCATTGTTTATGCCAGCGCTGTGCCAATGTTTCTCCCCAATGATTTTGGCATTGTAAAATAATGTTTTCGTGATAATATATAATTCTACCAAACTGTATGTGCTTTTTTAAAGTATAGTCATGTGATATTCAGTAATGTCATGTGACATATTCTGAAATAATTTAAAGTGGAAAGAGCTATAATGTTATTTGTGAGGTCTGGGGGTGACTCGATAAGTAGCTGTCTCTGATGTGTTTACCTATATTTAATTGGGTTTGCTTAAGAGCCAAACCTAGACTATTCCCATGTGTCTAAAATATAAAAAAATGTTCACGTGTTTGATTGGATTATAGCTTAATACATTGTTGTACGTATTATAGTTGTAATGACTTGACTTTCCTGGCCAAGTCTCCTGTGAAATGGAAAAACAATATGGAACAATGGAACTAACCTGGTTAAATGAAGGTTAAAAAAAACAATACAAAATAAAGATCTCTGTGAAATTGCTCTTATATTACAACTAGCGTGGTAATATAGTGTGAGCCAAAGTTCTTTCTATACTGATTATTATGTTTCATCTCGGAGACAGGGCTTTGAAAAAATCTTTCTGTTTTAATGTTTTACCTTTTATAACCTCAGCACACTTGATAAAAATGTTTTATTATTTTCAAGACAGACACTTCAGTGCTTACTGTTAAACCTTTATTTACTTTGAGAAGAAAGATGAGCCGCAGAAGTGTCCTTGTGGAAAAGTCAGAACAAGGAACCTTGCTTCTCTAGATATCTGTCAAATGAAGACGATGCTCTCCAGTCGAACGAGCTTCTCATATTTCTACCCAGTGATGTTTGGTTGCAATTGAACGTTAATCCCCAATCTGTTTTGAGAAGGAAGGCTGGAGCGTAAGGGCACTGGAGACTGGTGTTCAGAAAGGCCAATGGCTAATAATGCTGCCATGGGTTCTTGCTACAGTAGCTGTACGTGAATGCTCATATAGACCTTCAGGTCACTATTGCTTCATTCTGGCACTCATTCTCTTGTTTTATCAGTCTCATTCACTCGCGCTCTCTGATGATTACAGAGTTTGCCTCTTACAATTCCATTTCCTATCTGAATGGAGCCTGAACAAATATGCGTGTGAGCACATATCGTTGGGGGCTTATGTCTTTAATCTTCCCGTTGTCAACATGCCTGTGACACCAAAATGATAAGCTTTATTTTGTGACCACAGGACTGTGAGCAGAGGATGATTTAGCCATTTTTAAGGGAAAGTTATTTAAATGCCTGGACTGTGTGCTATAGAAAGCTAAAGGGATCATCTACAGTTTAATTATTTTCAAGAGCTCCTACCAATTAATCTGAGACTGAAGGAGTGTTTATTATAAAGATGTTTTAATCAATTCTGAGCACAGTGGGGCCCTTAGGCTGCTTGCACTGATAAAACGTTGCGTTGTGGCTTGCAGACGTTGATTTCAAGTGGATATAAATGACAAGGTTTTCAGAAAATGTTAACTTTCCACAAAATGGCATCTTACATTTTTTTATAATATTCAAAACATCTTTACTTTTGCAAGTATAATTACTTATCCTTTCATCATAGTTTTAATCCTAAGGGTATTACAAGCCTATAATTGGCAGTAATAAAGGAAAGAAAATAGCCTAACCTTAAGAAAGTTTCAAAAATAAGCAGTCCAAATCGTTGTGTTGTTTAGTCATTAGGTTTTCTTTCTTTATAGTTGAGAAAATTCAATTCAGTCACTACAAAATTACTATCTGTGTTGGATCACAAGCTTCATTCATCAATTAACTAGCTGTGGTATCATGTAGTTTTCCTAACCAACTTGATTTTGTTTGCTAAAGTTAATTAAATGTGTATTCAGTCATTCTGGAGAAAACCTTTTGAAGTTTGAACAAAGAAATACTATAACTTTTCTCTCTTCACGCGTGGCAATATACATTTTTCCAAACATTTTTTTAGCTTAAATAATTCAAATGTAAACAAAACAAAAAAGTGTGACTTCTTACTATTACTAAATATATCTATAAAACTGAAGTAGAAAATAAATGACTATAGTACAGTACATTTTTATGCCCACCCTCCCCTACTCATCTGGCGACGTTGGCAAATGTTGTCGATAAAATTTACCACTTCGCCTATCTGGCAATAACATACCGGTAGTCCTAATACCGGTCGAGTTTATAGCCCATCTAAAGAAAGAGGACAGCCACTGAAGTGGTGTGGAGGATATGTGTTCTTATAATTTGAGCAAAAGATGGATAGACAACGATGGTGCGGTGCGGATGCAACCGTCTCTACCAAACTCAACTGGCTCTACCAAAACATCTAGCGAACAACCGTCATGGTAGGCTACAGCAAAGTGAGTGAGTGAGCACGAGCAGCAAACTATTTTGTTTAGTGTTTGCTGTTAGCATTATGTTACCATAACACATTGATTGCTTTGCCAGATGTTGGCTAAGAGAGATGTGTTTTGTACATTAAGCATATTGTTGACAGCTATGGCATGAGCGTATACTATAGCATTCTCCAATACTGTATGTGTCTGCACCAGCACATGCGTGCACGCGCGCGTGTGTGTGTGTGTGTGTGTGTTTGAGAAAGAGGGGAAGAGAAGGTGATCCTGATCACAGCAATTCGGTGAGTCTTTAATGGAAAAGATTATTATACAGTATTTCAGTACATATTTATAACTTAGTCTGAATGCTGCTTTGCCACTTTTGACAACTTTTTAAAAGAAAATCACGATGCCTGCTCAATATCGTGATGTCTGTCAGCCGTCGGCAATGGACCATAGCATCTCTAACGACCAAACCCTAGCTTGACCTGTCTGACCTGTCTGTAATTGTGTTGATAACAGGACTGGTGGTGTGGCTTTAATTGGCAGCATAAACCACTTCCACAGTCTTTGCTGCCGGAGAGACGTTTTCAATTACAACTGAAATTCAGTTAGACAACTCAGAGCCCAGGCAACAATTACACTGCATATCCTTCAAACTGTCACCTAGCCAAATGAGATGTCTCACTTCCACACACAAACACACGCACACACGTACAAACGCGCAAACACACATAACCGCAATAAAAAAAAATAAGATTCAGTTTTTATTGAGACAGAGTAAGATGTAGAGCATCAATTAAGAGTACATTAACAAAAAAGCTTTACTACTGTATGTGTTTTGGGTAACAATCACACGGGTGGTTATGAACTGGCGTCAGCTGCAGTTGTTTACAGTAGGGCTACACGGCGGGGAAGGTGCTGTGGCATTTCAGACAAAGCCTGTTTGGCTTTAACAAGCCTCGGTCCTCCAAGCTTAATTGGTAGAGTCTGGAGAGGCCTCTCTAACTCAATGTCTGTCTGTGCACACACACACGCACGCACACACACACACACACACACACACACATAGACAGAGAGAGACAGAGAGTCAAAATTTCAAGGACACGTCTCTCATCCCATAGACAGCGGAGGTGTTTCATAGCGATTGTCTGCTATTTAGCATGCACGCAAACATCTCTCTCTATCTCTCTCTCTCTCTCTCTCTCTCTCTCTCTCTCTCTCTCTCTCTCTCTCTCTCTCTCTCACACACACACACACACACAAACTATAGCTGTGTGACTCAGATGGCATTTGTTGACTTTGTAAATGTGTGGATTACTCTACACTTCATTGTAACTGCACTGCAAATTCCCTTCTATTAGTATGCAGTAATAATAATAAGTAATAAATAGTGTGTGTTTGTGTAACTGGTGTTGAATGCAAGGGGTTTGTCATGCATTGTATTAGCATTTTTTAAATGCAATCAGAGACAATAATTGAGAGTTTTTTTACAGCATGCCTTATGATAAGGCTCATTTCCTCTTGAGTTTTCATTAAGCCCACAGACAGCATGGGAATTTCCCCCGCCATGAGGTTGATGTGGCTTGAATTATGGCCAGGGAAATGTACTTCTGTCAGCCTGTTCCCGCACATGCACTCCACGTGCACGGTAACCCGGTAACCCGTGCACCCGGAAAAATGAAACCTAAAGCATTCATTGCTCACAAGCCTGTACAGAAACGACCAAAATGTGAATCAATAGAAGATTGTTATTCATTGGAACACATGAGAAGGGTTGTCAGATTGCTGTGTAACACGTCGGTTTGTAAGCTTTAGAAGGGAATCATTTCTTGAGTTGAATTGAACCTGACTTGTACTACAGAGCCACGGTTTTACGGCATTTTACAGTATATATTTTCTTTAATCAAGCTGTCATGGACATCAAATGTACGCATTTTTTTCTTTTGCAGTGGTTCTCCGAAAGCAACAGGCGTACAGCGTATCACTATACAGTAGTGCTAGCCAGGTCTGTTTCCTCAGGGATTATGTGGATTTGAGATGACATCTTTATGCAATGATTGCACAAGTTGGGGTAATCGGACGTGCTACTGTGCAATGCCTGGTGCCGTAGCCTGTGACATCTAGCCACGGATTTGATCATATGAAGTTAACGGTTTGTGCATGCCTGCATTTGTTCATGCATATTTAACATAGAGACGTGACAATGGAACAATCTGAATGATTAAGTGGGGGACCATTATGCAGAGGTTTCCATACATGCTGGTTCTTTTCATGACCTGGTTTAGAACATATTTTCACTTGGGGGGCCAGATTGAAAATGTAAGAGAACTTTGCGGGACACATTACTTTATTAGCCATCATGCTAAATTATAAAAAATAAAGCACAAAATTGCAAACTTTGTTAACTTGCATATTTATGCATACATAGGCTTTTCCTATTCAACACCATTTTCTTAATCAAAGATAACAGTTCACTGCTTTAGAGGGATCGGTCACTGCAAAGCATTACAATGTGATTCTGAGTGATGCCTTTTATCCCGTGGTCAAACTCTCCTGATGGGAGTATTCTCTACATGGATGTGAATGCCCCATCTACAGGGCACGAAGAGGTCACTGAATGGCATTGGCTTTCACCAGATCTCAACCCAATGGTGGCCTATGGGAGATATTGGACAGATCTCTCTACATAGATCGGCTCTGCCTGAAAAATTACTTTTCAGGTTAGTTGTAGCCAAGATTATAATTTGGAAATCCTGTTTGCTTTATCGTTTGCACACCCACTCTTGATCAGTGACCAGTGGGAAAAATTAACTATCCCTCCAATAGAGTTCCACATACTTGAATGCTGTAAATGCCATTGGACGTTGAAGTTCTTCATGGTGGCCCAGCACCTTTTTGACACACTTGCCATGTCCTCCATTTCCACAAATATGCTCCACCCACAAATTCATTCATTCATTCTGCATACCTCTCCGGAAGTCGCCTCTCTTCGTGCCATAATTGAGAACAAATAGGAAGTGTTTAATTGAGGTTGTCAAGGAGGGGTTGGTGGGGCGGGTGGGGTTTGTCGGGGCACCCAGAGAACCGCTCGTCTCTTTGCATTTAATCTGTTTAAAGAATAAATTATGCAGATTACAGTTTTTGCAAGCCCTAGTTGCGATGTGAACTTGCGGTGACTTCTGCTTGTTACTTCAAAGCCGGGAGTGATCAAAGACAGGCGGGAAAGAGGGGAGGGGGAGACAAAATCCCCATTGCTCCGGCGCCCTGCATACTCTCTCTGCCCAACTCGGTCTCTCTCTCTCTCTCTCTCTCTCTCTCTCTCTCTCTCTCTCTCTTAAAAAAAAACAAAGGCAAGCGACACTGATGTATTTTTTTCAGCACACTGCTGTCAGGCGCCACGGTAACATTTCAATTGATTCTGCTTTTCCCCTCCGTACGTGTGCGTGTCCTATTTTCGAAACAGACACTGAATTAGTGATTAAAGGGCATGTGTAGTGTGACATGGCCTAGATAACGCATCATCACAGACCTGGGTTGAGGGCCCAACTTGTCATAAATAAAAAGAGAGCGAGGAGAAACATATATCATGCATCTTGTGTTCGACAAAATGCGCCTGAGCGCAGTCAGAAGTCTCTCACCGGGGGTGACTTCGGGTTCAGCGGCCATGATGACTGTGTTTGTCTTCCCGGGAGTTTGTTTGTCTCGCAGATGATAGAGAGAGCAAACACCAACACTCGGCCACTCATTATGAATACAGTATCTATTTACACATAGGGTGTAGGGCCATGCATGATTTATCAGCAGCTCTGTCTGACTAAGCAGAGTTATTCTGAAACTAGATCCAATTAAGATATCATCATCTCTCCAATCCCAAGGTTTATATTCCTAGATCCACCATACCAGTAATATGAATACATTTCTCTCCCTACAGCTACAAACAAGGTCCCTATTTAAACCCCATATGAACATCAGAATACAATCAATACTCCTCCAAATCCATCCTTCCCTGGCTCAATTATTAATGCCTAGCTGCAACATTGTTTTCATACGCACTGCCCAAAACAGGGAAGGGCTCCCTTACACACGCACACACCGGCACACAAACACACATACACACACACATACACACACAAACGTATTCTTCCATCAATCTATCTCTCCCTGCATCTCTTATTCATCCTGGCAGGGTGTTCTAGGTGAGCGGTACCAGTCGAGGCAGAGCGATACCAAGGTGGTGGTAGAGAGAGAGAGAGAGAGAGAGAGAGAGAGAGAGAGAGAGAGAGAGAGAGAGAGAGAGAGAGAGAGAGAGAGAGAGACTTCTTTCGATCTGTCACTGTAGAGCACTGTCTGTCAGTCTGCTGCAGCCAAGCCAATTAGTCACACTAGTGGAGCAGTTGCACACACACATTAACACGAATACAAACACAAGTTTATAGTGTAAGGCTAGACTCACACACAAACACAATTTTTGAGTGCGTGCATAATACCACACGTGCACTTGCGCACACACAAACACACACACACTTTTCAAGTGTGCGCATAAGGCTGCGCACACAAAAAACCACTAACACAAACACAAATTTTGAGTGTGCCCGTATGGCTACACACACACCGGGCGCCCTGTGGTCTTGGTTAATCCAGCCCGCTGAAGGCGTCGGGCAGCGATAGTAGAAGTGGGTCAGGTTCTGGGGATGGCTGCTTCACAAATCCCCCCCTCTCTTTCTTTTCTCCCCACCGGGAAGGATTTGGGGCCTGAACTCTGTACGACCTCGCTGCAAAATACAAACGGACGAGGGGACCTTGCAATCGGGAGCGAACATAATCTTTTTTGGAATTAGCGCTGACAACTTTATTGATCAGGCTAAACGTGGGCTTAAGCCTGGTATTTTTGGATATGTTAGATAAACTGGAGGGGCTGTAATTGCGTTCCCTTCATGGTTAGATTTAGCAAAGAAGGGAGTTCAAAGCTCTCAGGGGCCGCGATGGCAGTGACTTACTGCTCTGGAGGTTTTCCTGCTTCACATTTCGGAGAATTATGCAGTCTTGTAGAAATGTTGGAGGCGGATAAAAAAACGGACTACTTTTTTTTTTTTTTTTGAGTGTGTGTGTGGGTGTGTGTGTGTGTGTGTGTGCGTCTGCATACGGTTAATGTATTCATGTACTTGATGTTACTACAGGACTACAGGACTTCTTTTTTGTGTCCATGTACATTTGGAGATGGTGATTGAAATGATAGTGTCTGGCCACCAATCAGTTGAATGGTAGAATATTGCTTTAGCGGAACCATTTGAAACGACTATCCCTCTTTGTAATGGTAACATTCTGCTCCATTAGGCTTCACCAACTATTCAAATAAATGGCTCGCCTCAAATTCTCAAAAGTCTCTCTGAAAATGCAAAGTGGCTCTTTGCAAGACTATAAGAGGTGATAGTTAGCGAGACAAAGGGGAGCCTTGCTATTTGGTTACAACTATTCTGGTTGTGTGTGTGTGTGTGTAGGTATGTAGGTGTGCAGCAGGGAGGGAAGAGTGTGTGTGTGTGTGTGTGTGTGTGTGTGTGTGTGTGTGTGTGTGTGTGTGTAGATTTGTGTACCTACACATACTTTTTTTTTTTTGTTGAGAGTTAACATGAACTTTACTTTGTGGGGGATATTGTACTACTGCATTAATAAATCTACCCTGACAACGTTATGTTGATAAAGGTTTTAGACCTTAACAGGCAACACAAACTGCAATAGTTATTGTTTGCTTATAACTGCTGGTATACGACCTGTCCAACTACTGACAAATGTACTAAATGTAAGTCGCTTTGGATAAAAGAGTCTGCCAAATGCCGTAAATGTAAATGTAAATGTAGTTAACCAGAGGAGACTCACATAATCCTAGTACATATACGTGTGCTTAGTGGACAGACCTGGTGTGGCTAAGTATTTTCCAGTGGTAACGTAATTTAATTTAAGAATATTTAAGATCATTTCTTATCGACCAATAAGGCCTATGCTGTTTCTTGGGGAATGTCTGGTATATTAAATTAAATTAATCTCTAGTTGGGAGTTTCTTCCAGTTCTAGGTTGTGTCTTAAGTCTGGTCTGCATGTAGGTGTGTTTGTGTGTGTGTGTGTGTGTGGGTGTGTGTCTGTTTGTGAGTCCTTTATTATCCATTACCAGCTGCAGGTATTGGGGCATTCATGCATCCCACACCTTACATTAGGCTGATGTATGCTTATTGAGTAGCCTCACATAGAGATCTGAGACTGGATTTATAAAGCAATATGGCTTGCTTTATGTTGGGATTGATTTCTCTGTGTCTCCATCAGGAAAGCCATTTTCCTTGTCTTTATTCTTAACGACAGCAGAGGAATATAGGCTCAAGCCTGTAGGAACAAGGGAAGATTAAAGGATGTGTAATGGAAAGGTTAGAGCCGTGTTAGTGTCGTCTTATCTGACACTCGTATGTTAGAAGCACACATAAACTTTCATAACATCTATTTGTCGGGCCTCTATTCATCTCTCTCTCTCTCTCTCTCTCTCTCTCTCTCTCTCTTTCTTTGTCTGGTCAATGCAGAAGCTAAACTATTTCACTCCTACGCTAGTATGAACACCAGTTTTACTCTCACTAATCTAATTTGGACAAGTATATAAAGTTAGGATTTACCAGCCCTTTTCAATTGGAGACAATGGGCAGGTAATTCTCTATAAAGCTAATTGAAAAGCGCCATAAAAATCTGTTAAGCAGCTCAGACTTAACAGCAATCAATAATGGGAGTGAACTGTTTAATGAAGTGCAGTATAATTTGTATTAAATACCCCAAGGAGAACGCAGGCATGGTAGGCATACAGCCAGAATATCAGTAATGAACTTCGAACTCATATTAGGAACGCTTCAGAAGATATTATTTTATAAATATCATCATCAAAAACTGGATTTACAGTTGATTTTCACATGAGAATATAGGGGAACACCCTAGAATGCATACTGCTACAAAATGAATGTAGCATATAAGGGCAAAACATTTGACATTACTTAAATCACAAGATGAAATTAGATTTGAACAATATTTACAAAAAAATCTTATATGATTTGACTGGATCGAAAATGTTATATTCTTCCAATCATTGTCTTTTATTAAAAATGTATTCACTGTGGGCTCTATAGGTCTAGTATGACAGGAGAAAGGAGAAATAGGCAGAAATTACTACTCGCCTTGACCTTTTTTGAATTGTTGATAGATACCATATCTACACAAAGCTATTCACAGAGCTAAACAACAGTTACAGTAGTAGACCTACTACAGCTGAGACCTACTTATAGGTGTCTCTGGTACCGGTAAGCCTATGGTATATTCCTATTGATAAATTAGGTACAAGTAGGCTACAAAATAATAATAATAATGATAATAATAAATCCACTATCAGCATTCCTTGCATCATGTTGACATAGCTTGTATAGGTATATAGGTATATAGGTATGATGACCTGACAAAAAAAAAGTTTTATTGTTTTACGTATATGTCAATTAGCGGCACGGGAAGACAATTTCACTTAGGGGTGCTGAAACGGTTAATTATTATTATTAGTTTTTTTTAATAATGTAAATAATAGGATTGCCCGGAGGTATCACCCACGAGAAATAGAAAAAAAAAGAAGCAAGAAATTAGCCTAGTGCATTCTAGTCGCTCTCCTGACAAATAAACATCAACAAAATACAGCAACCTACTGCAAAAATAACCTATAGGCATGATACTGTACACGTAAAATTGGCAACACACCATGTTAGAAAGCCCAGCTTGCTATATAATACATTCGTAAGTTGTCTGTCACGCATTATGAGTCTTTTCTGCTCTTATGAATGTTTATGTGACACCACCGGAGCTGCAGTGCTGACGTGAAGTGTAGTTTCGATTTACGTCTGTCGTGGTTTATACAAATGGTGGTTACAGTAATAACAGCAGCGTTTCTCAGTAGATGCTGCTAGTTTATTGCTGTGCCTGGGATTGTCAGGGAGTGTCAGGGACTGGACAAATAGGCTTATCTGTAAAACCCGCATCTTCCTGTTTACGCTGTGCTTGATTGAACAGGATATTTAAAAAATTGGTTTCGATAACTTTTTGGTTAATCGTCCAGCCCTACGTTAAAGAGGGCACTACATTTAAACATGATTGACTTAAGATAAGTGCATCATAAATTAAAGACACAGCTTCAAGTGGGGAGCTCCGTTGAAATGGAAATGCAATGTTCACCCGCGCTGGGCTGACCAATCGTGCCGTGCCGAGTTTACTTTGACTTTTAAATCGTTCTCGTTCAGCTGTTGGTGAGAAGGAAAAGGGAGGTTAATTCAGACCACACAGCTATTAAACTGTACGGGGCATAATGGAGTGACTGAGCCGCTGTTGTGTCTTATACACATAATACCTTCAGCAGCGTTAGTAATGGGTTGGACTGTTAGCACTGGAAACCCCAAGGAGACGTCAAGTTATTTCACACTTGGAACTTGGGGGCCAATCAGCAAGAAACATAGACTTCCTGCTACCCTGTCAGAAGACACTGAGTTTTTAACTTTGGCCTGAGCTGTCAGACGGTTGCCAGCCTGGAACGGTGACTATGTATCGCCCTTGAATTGTTGACGCCACCGTCATGACCCTCTAAGCAAAGCTATAATATAAGGGGTTCTTATGGTGTCCTGTCAGCACACACTGTATGTGCTGACTTATTGGGGTTATATGCCACCTTGGATTGACTTGTTTTTTAGAAAGGTTTCATTTGTTCATATAACTTACTGATACTCATACACCGTA
>JAODOY010015420.1:4671-26773 GCA_025399855.1 Forbesichthys papilliferus | reverse complement strand
ATTACCTGGTGGGGACATATAAGTATATTACCTGGTGGGGACATATAAGTATATTACCTGGTGGGGACATATAAGTACATTACCTGGTGGGGACATATAAGTATATTACCTGGTGGGGACATATAAGTATATTACCTGGTGGGGACATATAAGTACATTACCTGGTGGGGACATATAAGTATATTACCTGGTGGGGACATATAAGTATATTACCTGGTGGGGACATATAAGTATATTACCTGCACACTGTAACCTGCTGTTTAGTGATCCTCAATAAATGTTCACCAGCATCACAACACTGTTTTGTCTTTATTTTAATAGTAAACTAATCCTTCTATTAGTACTGAACCTGGGCCATGCTTGGGCTAGTCTCGCAGAGCCAGCCTTTACATATACAGTCTGGGACACAGCACTGGCTAACTGCATCAGTACCCGCCTACATGACAAGCAAGGAACTGTGTGTTGATTGACATGCACAACAATGTTGACCAACTATATACTGTATGAAACTCAATGGCAAAGTCAGATGTTAAACTTACAATGAGGAATTTGAAAATTAAACAACAGGACTGTTAACATGTCTTGTAAATCTGTAAAATGTGCAGGCTACCGTTACTGATTAAAATACTATAAATGTTTAATTATATATTAGTAAATTAAGATAGTATCTAGTGTCACACCGGAAATTACGGATACATACTTGTATGTGACGATTATATCAGCCAATGTAAATTGACAGTATTACTTCCCGAAACTCCGAGAGTCCTGAGTCGAGCACACGGGTCAGACGTTCAGCACTGTTGCTTATGTGACGTAGTGCTAAAGAACGGAAGGCCTAAGTGTTCAATGATAAGTCTCATTATAAAAAAATGAAATATCCCAGTGAGAAAGGGTTAGGGCTAACCCAAGTCATACATGTTTAGGCTGCACCCGAGTATTAACCACAGGGCTGCAGAACATTTGTAAAGTCAATGTGCAATAAACTGCACTTCAGGGAAGATAATATTGTACTGCACAAATGCAACACGGGCAAAAGCCTCATGGCTCTGTTACATGCTAAAGGTAATATACTTCTCATTCCATATTTGCTTTACTGAAGATCTCTGATGTGAGCCAACATCCAAGCAAGGAGGCTTTTGCCCATGTTGTATTTGTGCATCAAATATGGAGACCAATGGCTTTATTCAGGTCAGCCAAACCAGCATTACAGCAGTCAGCGAGAATGCTGGAATTCTCCGTCGCAACGGTTGTACTACTAGTCGGCACAACTTTACGACTCTTGATTGTAATAATGTGGTCAATATCCCTGAGGACAGATCCCTTAACTGTATCTATAAAGATCAAATTCTCACAGGAAAACAGGCAGCCAAATGCTGTTTAGTCCAAGAAGCCTAAAGAACACCCCCGGGGTTGGAGAGAAAGGCTGGCTCCCCGAGAGGTATGTTGGTCAACATTACTGCAGCCAAATGCCCAAAAAGCCTATTCCCCATTGATGGCCATTAGAAAGCACATGCCTCTAAAACCTTTACAGTACAAGTATTGGTAATTTAGTGTAAGCATGTTAGATACAATACAATAAAATAAAATAAAATCAATAAATCTTGTCTGGTGTGACAGACAGGCACAGAAGACAAAATGAAACAACAAATGTAGGTGCCTCTGTGCTGGTCCTGAGAGAAGTCTAGAAGACATACGGCAGGAGAAGAGATCTCCGCATTTAAAGGTGCTTTATATTGTTACATGCACATACAATGTATCCTCTGCATTTACCCCATCCCTCAACAAAGCAGTGGGCAGTCGCTGTGCAGCGCCCGGAAGCCAACTCCAGGTAGAGGCCAGTGTCACTGCACTGATCAATGACACTGACTGGAGAGTGAACCTGACGTGTTTTATAGTGGGACAAACCAATGCAGACACGGGGAGAACTTGCAAACTCCACAGGCCGGGACAACAGGGGTTCAAAGATACAAGTATTATAGAAGATACAGACCACACTGCCAGGTAGAAGTATTATAGAATATACAGACCACACTGCCAGGTAGAAGTATTATAGAAAATACAGACCACACTGCCAGGTAGAAGTATTATAGAAAATACAGACAACACTGCCAGGTAGAAGTATTATAGAAAATACAGACCACACTGCCAGGTAGAAGTATTATAGAAGATACAGACCACACTGCCAGATAGAAGTATTATAGAAGATACAGACCACACTGCCAGATAGAAGTATTATATGGTTGTGCCAGTTTATATTATATTATATGGTACTGCAGCCAAAAAGCCTATTCTATGGCTTTTTGGCTTTAGAGTCTAAAGAGTCTAAGACCAATGTAAAATTAAATATTATTTTATTTTATTTATTATATTATTTTATGAAATATAACCTCAAATATTAACCTAAGGAGAAAGATGTCAGAGACGTCAGAGTCAGAGGATATTTTTGGCTCTGTAAGCTAGGGGCTTAGCCCAGCCCAGGAACCTCAGAGGCCCTTGTATGTGAGGAAGAGTGTCTTAAAGTTTATACGGACTTTTACAGGAATTTGACAGGAATCCAATGAAGTTGAATCCGAATTGGAGTGATGTGATCTGTTGACGTTGTAATGGTGAGGATCCTGGCAGCAGAATTCTGAACTAAATGCTTGAATAGGAAAGTGAAGGGCGGAGTCTGGATATGTTCCAGAGGTGGAAGAAGGTTGCACGGGTGATGGTTTTGATGTGTGATTCAAATGAAACGGAGTTATCAAATGTCACACCAAGGCTTTTGGCAGTTGTTGATAGTAGAATGTGGAGACCAGCAATATTTAGGCTATGATTTTCTTGCTTGGAGAGAGTGGCTTTGGAGCCAATGAGGAGGACCTCTGTGGACAGGATGTTCAAGTGGTCTGGGTGTTGGGCTCTCAGCTGGAAGGGCATGGGTTCAAACCCTGGTGTTGACCTACCTGTATGCATTGTTGAGCAAGATGCCTAAGCCCCTACCCCCCAACTGCTCCCGGTGGCTGGTCACACCTTGCATGGCAGCAATCGCCATCGGTGAATTAATGAATGGGTGAATGTGAGGAAAAATACCTCTGTTCAGTTTAAAGGCATTTAGTGTCATCCAATTCTGGATCTCCTGAAGGGAGATGGGGGGGGTGTTGAGGTGGGTTTGGTAGAGATGTAGAGCTGGGTGTTGTCAGCGTAGCAGTGGAAGTCGACATTGTAGTGTCTCATGATCGTGCCCAAGGGTAGGAGGTGATGATGAACAGCAGATGTCAGATTCATGTCAACATAAGCTGATCATTGTTATTTTAGTTTCCATGTTTCTGCTATTTCATAGTTGCAGGGACCTCTGCAGTTTTATGCAAAATGGAGAAGATTTCATATCTACACAACAAACCACGATTGTGAATATAAAACATTCACCATGGCTCGTTAACAATTAACAAAGCTGACCTGTCACAAATGCTGGTTGAAGAATGGGATGCCATCCCACAGCAGGGTGTGACCATGGTGACCAGCATGAGGAGGAGGTGCCAGGCTGTTGTGGTTTTTCCACACGCTACTGACGCTCCTGTTGTTGAATTACTACATTCATAAATTGCCAATATGTCTTGTTTCTTCAGACTTAAATTATCCAATCCATCAAACATCAACAAACAAGTCAATAGAAAAGATTTGGCAAATATTTAATGGGCGCACATACTTATCTCTGCTGCTCATCCCACAAATGCATGTTCCTTACAGCTGTGGCATCATTTACTGTTAAAGGGAAGTAATCAGGCGTTCCAATGGTATAAGATTTATTGCCACAAAGCATTGTAACAACATAGAAATAATCTACCAAACACAAATGCCTTTTCTTTTTGTGTTATGTTTATTTATACTCTCTGTGATTCAAACATGTTCACCATATTTGCCCAATTGCAACACATCTTCCAATATTGTGTAAATGTGAGAAATATGTTTCATTTCAGGAAATATTTCAATAAAGGAAAATCAATTAGAAGCACAATTCACAGAAAAGCCTCAGATCTCATCCTTTTTCACTGCTTCTGTTTGACTTGGAAAGGAAAGAAACATTTTTACATCTTTTTCTCTTTGTAAATTGAAACAATTAACAATATTTTTTAATAAAGACCGGAGGAAGGAAATACAAGTATTGTCCACCAGATGCTTTTATCATCATCATTTAGTCATATAATTTTAAGATTTTTCATTAAATTGCTTTAATTCCATTTTGAACAGATCTCAAATCAGACCATATGTGTATTATTGTATAGTTAACCATGTATTTTCATGGAGGAGCGTTAATCCAATACCCCACAGTAAAGCATTACACCCTTGTTCACCAGATCAGGATGAAGTGTGTTGGGCTGTTTGTTTCTCTTTGTTAACTTCACATTCTCCATGTTCAGCCATCATGTTAGCCATCAGGAGCAAGACAGCAATCTGACAACAAAGAAGTCAATGTGGTTCCATAAGGTAACATATCTGGTCTTCATATAATCTGATTAAAGGCTGATGTCGAGAGGAAACAGAATGCTCTTTGAATTAATCATGTTCATGAACCTGACAAAGATCCCTGTCTTTAAAGAATTTAACTGTAAGGTAACCAGCGTGGGTGTACTCTGTTGATGTGTTAATAAATATGTTATGTTTTTTATTTCTTGTATGTTTCATACAGCATTCAAGAAAATGATACAGAGCAAAAGGTAAACATCCCTGTTATAACTGACTATTGTGTTATAATCTATAGGATCATTCATAAACCACTGTGAGGATAAATTATTGCTGGTAGTCTCAGTCACCATCGATTCATTTATTTTATGGCATTGGCATCCAATGGTGCCTATTGGTGTCCATTGGCATCCATTATCGTCCATTGGCGTATATTAGTGTCTTTTCCCATCAGCAGTCATTTGTTCTCCCTCTGTGATGTCATCATGCTTACTCCCATCAGTGTAACCTTGTAGTAGTATTTCCCCAAGGCTTTGCATTACCTCTCACTCTCACTTGTGTACAATACAATCGTCTGTTGTTTGCCAGATAAGCTGAAGCAGATCTCTTTTCCTCCATGTGTGATGTACAGCAAACCCCAGGCTGCAGAGGTTGTGCCAGTTTCCGTCCAACTTCTACAGTAGCCCTTCAGGGTCACCTGCAGCAGCCTTGCTCAAGCCAGGGAGGATTGCTGCCTGTACTTCTACGCCAATCGATAATCAATAAAGTTCCTATACTGTCTTTGTTGAGTGAAAGACATTAAATGCCATGCTAACATGTTGCTAACATGGACCACTGGTTGCTACCACTAGGGGTGCTAACATGCACCACTGGTTGCTACCACTCGGGGTGCTGTTGCTATGTTGATTGTAAATTGTTTGGATAAAGTCTGCTAAATGCTGTAAATGTAAATGTAACTGATTGTTGAGATGCAACTGGCTTTATGGAAAGTAAGCAGTTTAATACACAAAGACTTCTGTTAAATGTTGCTTCCCTTTTCTCAGAATATGTCTCTTCTTTTCATAGTATGTGTTCGTAATGTTTTGCTTGATCATTTTGTCTGTTATCTGAGTTAGCAGGAGGAGATTAAGAGAAGCAGTTAAACATTACAATTAAACGTTGCTTATTTACCTTCCATTTTCTCAGAATATTATTATGCTTTGTGTCTAAAGTGTCATTTCTCTTGTTCTTCATCGTGTTTTTGCGTTATCTGACTAAATGAACATTGGAGTGCCTGGAACGATGATAGTATTGCACATGTAGCTTTCTGTGCCACAACATGCTAGCCTAGGTGGACAAAATGAAGTTTGTCTACTAAATGTATTTCTTTTGTCATTCTCAACATTTCACCATTGTAATTTGAATGCATCCCAGAAAATGTTCATTTTGTATTCTGTGCCAGAAAGTACAGTAAAATAATAATAATAATAATAATAATAATAATAATAACTTTAATTTGTAATGCACTTTACATTTGAACAAATCTAAAATTTCTATAATGTAAACTCATAAAAGCCCTGTAAAAACATTAGTAAGCAGATAATAAATAATTACAAAATAAATAAAGAATAGCAAGTTAGTTTTATAATCATAAGCTCTGTTAAATAGAAATGTTTTCAGGGCATTCCAGATCTGAGAAGCAACAGAACAGGAGACCCGGTCACGCATGGTGCTGAGAAGGTGGCGGTGTGAGTTCGCTGAGCGGAGTAACAGTATCTGCTCACTTCAATATTTCATGGATAGTTTGCTTACGCATATATGTTTTTGGTGGACAAAATACATTATTGTTACATGGTTTCATAATGTGCTTATGTGTTTCATAGCACAGAAGCTTTAAAGTATTTAAAATATGGAATGAAACATTGGTTCCAAAAAGGCATGTGACATTTACAAATATTTTAGTTCTCACCCCTCTAAATGGACGCTTTCAGTTTACGCCTTGGTACCCCGATAGGCCAAAGAAAAGCGTACATTTCAGTGATGGGATGTTGGAAGTTTTCACAACAATGCTATCACTACCACTATGCTCACTGATGTAAGAGCAGGCAGCAAAACCTGATAAAGAAAGCCTCATACATGCAAGGTTTACATTTAAACACATTAACTGTGTTGCTTTTAAAACCTGTTAAACCCTAGAGCCCCCTTTTCTGGGGGCAGCGCACTCTTCACTACACACCCGCTTTTTGATAATGCTAAAAATAAAGCTACATATGTATGCTGCACATCCACTTAAAGAGAAGAAGCTCGACTACAATCTAATGAATAAATAATAATAAATATAATGAGTCTTTATTGTGTTTTGCGTGATCCTTTTGTCTCTGTTATCTGGGGTAACAGTAGGCACAAAAGAGAAGCAGTTAAATGTATTATTTTTATTTCGCTTCTTTTTTCTCAGAACATGATTCTCCTTTTTGTTGAATGTGTTGAGCCCTTTCTCTTAGTGAGTCTTCATGCTGTGTTGCGTTATCCTTATCGGACAAAATGAACATTGGATAACAAGGATCAATGAGAGTATATTGCGCATTCTGAATTCTGTGTCACAAAAGCCTCAATGCTGGCCTAGGTTATGTAACGCTTCACTGGTCTCGCCGGGGTGGGAGGACTGTCCACGTCCCCAGCCCCTCACACCCACACGTGCAATTAGATCGATTGCCTTCAGCCGTGTGGGTGTGAGGGCATATAGGCTGGGGACTACTGGGACCGGGGTGTGGGTTATTGTTTCGGGTGCCTTTTTTGAATGGAGACGGTACCTGTGGACAGTGCTTGTTTATGTTTTGTTTGGAGGTTATGTTTGATTAAAGGGGCAGCCGTGTTGGCTCGTTCTGGAGATTGTAGCTTTTCGTTTTTGTTTTTGTTAGTTTGCACTCGCCTCACCTTCCCGGCGTAACAGAATAACCCACCTACAACATGAGTTCAGCGGAGGCGAGTTGTGCTGCCGCCATCGCGTACTTTAATCAGGCGGCGGCGGAGCTCCGTGCCTTCCGGGTTGGCGGACTCTCCGCTAATGCTCCGGCGGAGAGCTTGCGTGGCCTCCCTCCCACTCCAGCGCCGGCCCTGCCGGGAGACAGCGCTTCTCATCCCGGTTCCCCAGCGAGGGCTGAGTTGGAGCTTGCGCTGTCGGGGCTCGGATCGGGGAGCGGCGCACGTGTGTCCCCGCCCTCTCGTTTCCACGGCACGCCTGGCTCCCTTGGACCGTTTCTCCGGCAGGCGGAGAGATACTACGTGGCAGAACGGCTCGAGGTAGGCCAGTGGGCTCGGAACACTGTGCTGTTTTTCTCGGGTCAAGCTCTCCAGTGGGCCGGGCGGCTTTTTACCACCAGGAGGTTCAGCTCCCTAACTACCCAGAGCTCGTGGAGCTGCTCTGGTCCGTGTTTGGGCAGGGTGAGTCTCGCGTGGTAACAGACGGCCTTGTCCACCGGACCATGGGTGCTTACTGGGTTGGTTGGGGGCTGTGCCGAGGGACCGCCAGAGACCAGAGACCGCCCCAAGTCATGTGGTCCGCTGCTGGGCCGCAGCCACCGCCTGTCTCCTCGTCTGCTGGGCTTTCCGGGCCGCAGCAGCGCCAGCCGTCCTCGTCGTCGGCTGGGCTTTCCGGGCCGCAGCAGCGCCAGCCGGCCTCCTCGTCCGCTGGGCTTTCCGGGCCGCAGCAGCTCCAGCCGGGCTCCTCCTCGTCTGCTGGGCTTTCCGGGCCGCAGCAGCTCCAGCCGGGCTCCTCGTCTGCTGGGCTTTCCGGGCCGCAGCAGCGCCAGCCGGCCTACTCCTCGTCTGCTGGGCCTTCCGGGCCGCAGCAGCTCCGGCCGGCCTCCTCCTCCTCTGCTGGGCCTTCCACGCCGCAGCAGCTCAAGGCGGCCTCCTCCTCTGCTGGGCCTTCCACGCCGCAGCAGCTCAAGGTGGCCTCCTCCTCCTCTGCACCACTGGGCCCCCGGCTCCGCCACTGACTCTGGCCGCCTGCGCGGGCTCCCCAGGGGTAAACTGAAAACGCACGTGAACATGTGAACGCAACACATGAAAGAAAGAGGTTTGTATGGAAGCTCAATTCAGTTTAACTGGAAGGCCAAATATGAAATGACTCCTTATAACATGTTCGCTTGCTTTTATGTGGCGCAGTATTTAACCTTTTATATTATTTAGTCTGCTTGTTTACTTTATTAGTTTTTACCAGTTCATCTCTCTGTTCTCATCCTTCCATTGTATTTTATCTCTTTTTATTGTTTGTAAAATCTATATCCTGTATTAATAAATGTGTGTGTGTATGTATGTGTGTGCAGTACTGTATATGTGTATGTATATATGTATCTATGTTTATGTATAAGTTCATGTTTGTGTATGTCTGTTTGTGTGCATATGTATGTACTGTATGTATGTATTTATAAATACACGTATATGTTTATGTTATCTTATACAGATGTTTTATGTTTTCATATTTGCCAATATTCAATGTAAAATGTCCTAGAGTGCCTTGAAAAGTGTCCAGAAATAAAATGTTTTATAAATTATTATAATTTATTTTAACAGACTCAATATTTTTTCTTGACTGGCACAGCACCTATACATCTGTTCATAATGCTCTATAAAGAAAGTGTTTTTAGTTTTCTTCAGCCAGTCAATATTATGTCTGTTCATCTCTCTCTGTTTCTATTTATATATATATAGAAACATCGACATCATCTTCTCCATTTGCCCCACACAAGGCCATTATTCTGGCACAGAACATTTCTCCTCCCATTGTTTCAATTGCATCATCATGGTCCTTCTCTGATAAAAGCAGCCCAGTCTCATGATATCTGGCTAAAGCATCATCATACAGACAGACCTTCACTGATCAAGATACATACTACAGGTAATTATACTTCACATTGTATATTTGCTTTTACTGAAAATCTCTGATGTGAGCCAACATCCAAGCCATGAGGCTTTTGCCCATGTTGTATTTGTGCAGTACAATATTAACTTCCTTGAAGTGCGGTTTATTGCACATTGACTTTACAAACATTCTGCAGCCCTGTGGTTAATACTCGGGTGCAGCCTAAACATGTGTCTGTGGATCACTCTGTTGTTCAGGGAGCCATGAAGATCCAGATTGGATTCTTGCTGGTGGGGCTGTTCTGCTCTGCTGTGGTCACACAACCAGCAGCTAATGTGCGTTATGATACATTCGCTCGTCAGCATCTTATTAGAGTTATCCGAAACGAAGGCAATATGGGCCCTGTGTGTGATCATTTGATAAAGAGCAGGAAAATCACCAAGGAGAACAACGTCACCAGGTGCAAGGCGACCAATACCTTTATTCAGGCCAATAGAACCACCATTACGCCGGTCTGCGGGGATGCTGGAGAAATACATGGCGAGAGTCGTACTAGTCGGAATCCCTTTATGACTCTTAAGTGTACACTGACTGGAGGAAACACTTTCCCTGACTGTACATATCGTGGAATAATTCAAACACTAAAAATTGTCATCCAATGTGAAAATAATTACCCTTGGCACCTTGTTCAGACATTGTAGTGTGAAAATACCTAAATGTTCCTACATACCCTGCTCTGTGCAGTGATCCTCAATAAAGGTTAATCAGCATTACCCCACTGTCTTGTTATTTGAAATGTTGTTCATAAAAATATTGATCCCTTTTGTCAGCACTGAATGTTACACCTGGGGGCGTTGTATCTGATCACATGATGATCACATGATGATCACATGATGATCACATGATCGTGCTACAGGGTAGTGATGTACTGACCTCCTGGACCAGGGCTGGGCTTGTGTACACCAAGCCCCCAGGGTTGGGGAGAGAGGATTGCTCCCTGGGAGGCATGGTGGTCCACTCTGGTACTGCAGCCAAATGCTGTTTAGCCCAAGAAGCCTACAGAATTCCACATTAATAACTATTAGAAAGCACACACCTTTAAAACGAATATATTGTATATATATAAACATTCACTGAATGTGACACAAATTCTAAATTATTTTATAAAATGTAATGTTGTCAGTGAGCTAGTTTTCTTTTAATAGCCACCGATTATCTGGTCAACAGGGGGCGACAAACCGCCATGCTTATCATAAGTGAGGTGGTAATGTTCACTGCCAGACAGCGAGAGAGAAAGAAATGGCGTTATCTAAATAAATTAATGTTTTACTTTCACTGTTTTTTCCAAATACATTCATTTATATTCATTTTAAATTTTGATTTTAGCCATGATGTTATATGTTCATATGTGGGCAATTGCTAAAAACTCAATGTAATAGATGGATGGATAATCCATTCTCTATTCGACTATTGACGGCTTGTCCATCAGGGTCGCTGTGGCAACAAGGTCAAAAAAGCAGCCCAGGTGTCCCTGTCGGAGGGTTAGAGATTCTCTTGTAGGTCTGTCTTCCATAAACAGCCAGTGCATAGCTCCTGTCTTCCTTAATATAGGAATAACAAAATGCTTTATCATCAATGTTGATCGGGCCTTCCCTTAAGCCAGTGCCCAGCCGCATGTGTGTCTGTGTGTGTGTGTGTGTGCGTGTGTGTGTGTGTGTAAAGTAAAGTAAACATTTATTTACACAGCACATTTCACAGATAAACATCACAGTGCTTCACAACTGTAGGGGAATACACAGAAATAGTAAATACATGACAAAACATGACCCAAATAAATAACCAAACAAACAAACAGAAATACACGTCCGACCGGCTAAACTAAAAGCCTCTTCAAACAAAAGAGTTCAACAGTTTTCTGCTTTTTAAACGTTTCCAAGCTGCGTAAGAAAAGAAGCAATAGTACGTTGAGAGATGTTTAGATGGGGCATGGAAAGGACCCCTGTACCCCTACCTACTCATACATGTTGGGTAAAAGCTCTAAATGACAGTTGCTGTAGTTGCTCTCTTTTGCAGCCAAGAGGCTGGTGGCCGTTACAAATATTGCATCTTACAGAAATAAGCGCCTGGTCACTGACATCAAACCACATGATGGATTAAAACATATGGAGCTACAGTACGTCAGTAAAATGTATTTAAATAGTAGATTTTACAGATAAAAATCTAATAATCAAATCAAATAACTGCTTCACAACTATAAGGGAATACACAGCAATAGTAAATATGACAAAACATGACCCAAATAAATAACCACCCTGCAGTCTAACTAAAAGCCTCTTTAAATAAAAGAGCTTTCAACTGTGTTTTAAACGTTTTCACTGAATTAAAGCAGCGTAAGAAAAGGGGCAATGCATTCCACAGCCTAAGTGCCGCTGCTTGAGAAGAACGGTCCCCTCTAGTTTTAAAGTGTGTGGGGAACAATTAGAAACCTCTGACCTGTTGGTCTCAGACTACGAGAGGACGCACACAGCTGTATCAGGTCAGAGATGCAAGGGGGTGCTTCTCCTTGTAGGGCTCTAAAAGTAAGAACCACGTGCACTGGTAACCAGTGAAGTGACGCTAATACCCACAGCACCCCCTACCTGAAACACGTTCCCACAACCATGCACAGGTAGGAACATAAACAAATTGGTGAACACCTCACAACAACAACAACGCCATCGTACTACACTTTGCTTCACAGTGCGTTTCGATGTGTGGGGCAGCTCAGGCTCACATCCACCCCCACCATTACCAGGGCCTGCGTGCACCCGCCTCAGGTTATCAGACGTTCACCTCCCTAGCGCCCAGCGCTCCCTGTCTCACAGTGTTCACACTAATTGTATATTGCTTGCGCTTGTGCGTTTGGCGTTGGTATTTAGTTTGGGGCTTTGGTTTTTTCGTTGTGGGTTATTGTTTCCTCTTTGCTGCTGTGGTTTGGCGTTAAGTGTTTTGTGTGTTTGTCTTTATTAAACGTGTTATACTTTCTGAACCCTGCGCCCGGTCCCTGCTCTGCCCAATCCCACTGAGCAGAGGACGCAGAGGAAGATTGATTTGAGCTCGAATTTAGCAAGCGTTCTCTGAAATGACTAACCCTGCCTTTAACCTTTTATGTAATTTATATTATTTGTGCTGATCAGTTTTATATAATGTATTCATTATGTATCATTTAATCTTTCCCCTAATTGTAATTCTTACTTTATTGTACTTGTTATTTTTTTAAGATTATCTAAATAATAATAATTATTTTCAGTTAGTCAATATTTCGTCAGGACGTGGTCAACAGATAAATGTGTATATATTGACATACATTTCCTTAGTTGCCCCAGGGCCTTCTGGGACATGTCTCCTCCCACTGTTACGATTGCATCATCATACCCCTTCTCTGTTAAAAGCAGCCCAGTCTCATGAGACCTGGATAACACATCATCATACAGACGGACCTTCAAGATACAAGTTACAGGTATTTATACTTCTCTTTAGATATTTAGTTAATAGTGAAACTCCGTGACATATGTGATATGAAATTCAGTACATACATGATGTTGTCTCGAACTGTAAGAATCAATACCTGATGTTTTAACACCGGCATGGATACACATGAAATGATGATGGTGTTCATAGTGTCTGTGGATCACACTGCATGTTTCAGGGAGTCATGAAGATCCAGGTTGGATTCCTGCTGCTGGTGCTGTTCTGCTCTGCTGTGGTCACACAGTCACCAGAGATCCAGGAGCGCTACAAGAAGTTTATTAACCAGCATGTGAAGAACAGCATGACTGAGGGCATGTGTGATGCCGTTATAGGCCACCTGGATATCAGTGAGACTGGCAGCAATAAGTGCAAGGAGACCAATACCTTCATTGCCGCCACCACAGGGCTCATTAAGCCAGTCTGCAACAAAGCTGGAGAAACCGTTGGTACTCTGAGAAGAAGCCTGAACACCTTCCCTCTTGTCAAGTGTACTCTGAGTAAGGGAGACAGACACCCTAATTGTAAATACCGTGGCAAGTCTTTCACTAGACGCATCCTGATCAGCTGTGAGGAAGGAGTCCCTGTGCACTATGGTGGGGACATATAAGTCTATATATAAGTATATTACCTGCACACTGTAACCTGCTGTGTAGTGATCCTCAATAAATGTTATTTAGCATCACACCACTGACTTGTCTTTATTTGAAACTGATAATGATCATATATAAACTGATCCCTCTACTAGTTAGCACTGAGAGTTACACCTGGTGGCTTTAAAGCGTTCAGCTGATGATATGATCAGGCTAAAGTGTTGTGAAAGCCAGGCGGCAACCTCCGGTGTTGAGAGATGAATTCAATGCAAAAGTCCAAAAAAACAACAAAAACTGCAGTTCCTAAAATGGCCACTTGAGGCTGGCTCCCAAAGAGAGTAATTTACCAGAAAACCATGTTAAATTGTCTTTGATTACAGTTGACATCAAAACTTTTAAAGTCTTATTAAAAAAAAAACACACAAAAAAAAACGGTATTGTCTCTATAGGTAGTCTCCCTGTTCATATTTTCATTTTAAGTTGAATAAATATTCAGCCATTTCTGATTATTGTGGTTACCTGGGGTTACACTCGAAGTCAGGCATTGCCAAAATGGCGAGAGACAGAGACAGACACGGCTTAAGCTTCCATTCTTCATAAACCATTAGTGACTCACAGATGGTTTGGTGGACACATGGTAGGCAAGAAGACACTACTGCCCTGGATTAAGCCTCTTCAGTTTATACGATATGGCCATTGAGTTGCGTGGGTACCACTTTATTTGAGTGGGTGTTAATTAAGATTGACATGACACGACACCTGTCATGAACATGAGTGAATGTTTATGACAGGTGTCATTATGTGTCATTCGGTAAATAATGTAATGTTTAATGTCAAGCTGACATGTCACCTTGTCATGCCTGGCTCTCTAGACACAAGTAAAGGCTGACTCTGTGAGTCTAGACACAAGTAAAGGATGACTCTGTGAGTCTAGACACAAGTAAAGGATGACTCTGTGACTGTAGACACAAGTAAAGGATGACTCTGTGAGTCTAGACACAAGTAAAGGATGACTCTGTGACTAGACACAAGTAAAGGCTGGCTCTATGAGTCTAGACACAAGTAAAGGATGACTCTGTGAGTCTAGACACAAGTATAAGGGCTTTGCAGGTAAAATGGTACAATAAAAGGTTCTTCCATTGATGTTCTATTGGGATGGTCCAGTGGGCCGTAATGAGGGATGCTAACGGCCGTGCACGGCCCCCAGACCACCAGTTGCCCACCCCTCCTCATATCTGTTGACATGCTGTTTAACTGACTTTTTGAAAAGTAAGCAGTTTGTTGAACTTTCTTATTTCACTTCTGCTTTTCCTGTGAGAAAGTGTCCATTCTCAGTGTGTCTTCATCATGTTGTTTGTGATCCTTTCCTCTCTATTATCTGGGGTCACAGTAGGAGCATAAGTGAAGGCCTTTGTTCCTGCCATTACCAGAGCTGTGGGGTTTTCTCCTGTTATGTTTATTTGCATAATATTTGTGTCATGTGAATTTCATTGTTGTTTACCAGCTCTTATTCCGTACAGGAGGTTTGTCTCTCTCTCAGAGGGTTGATGTTTCCGTACAGGAGGTTTGTCTCTCTCTCAGAGGGTTGATGTTTCCGTTCAGGAGGTTTATCTGTTTCTCAGATGGTTAATGTTTCCGTACAGGAGGTTTGTCTCTCTCTCTCAGGGGGTTAATGTTTCCGTACAGGAGGTTTGTCTCTCTCTCTCAGAGGGTTAATGTTTCCGTACAGGAGGTTTGTCTCTCTCTCAGAGGGTTAATGTTTCCGTACAGGAGGTTTGTCTCTCTCTCTCAGAGGGTTAATGTTTCCATACAGGAGGGTTGTCTCTCTCTCAGAGGGTTAATGTTTCCGTACAGGAGGTACAGGAGATACAAGAGTCTGATGCTTCACATTAGAAACATGGTTCTCTTACTTGTATCTTGGCCTGTTAGCTTGTTCACAAATCTTTCATCAATATTTTTTCTAACTTCCCCAAAAATATTAACTTTGACGTGCTAAAATGGGGAAGTTTAGACATGAGATTATATCACTGTCCTACATTTGTCTACATTATGAAAGAAGCCATCATAGTGGCTCATGCGTAGTTGAATGAATGGTGTGTTTACCATAAATATCTTCCTCCAGTTTAGAAACATAATGTTTGGCTGGAGCTGTGAGAGCAGTGGTAACTTTGTGACCATATGGATTAGAGAGATCTGGGAGACCTGGGTTTGAATCCAGCAGGAGTTCATTTAATAATTCTTCACCAATACCTCTCTCCTACTTGCTTCCTGTCTCTCTACATCTCTTAACTCGCTTAAAAAATAAAAATAAAAATGTATTTTATGTAAGCTTGATGTTGCACACTGATCTCAATCTTGTATGCAAACAAGCTTTGTGTTGGTGTCTATTAAAAATTGTTGAAGGAATCCACCCTTCTGGATATGTGATGTGATGCATTGATCTTTTATATACTATTTATTTAGTTTGGATCAGTTTTATCTCATTTATTGTATTTGTATTTTCAAATCAAGTATTATTATTATTATTATTTATTATCTTGCACATGATGCAAATGTAGCTTCTTCTCTGACTGTTCTATTTCATTTTCTACTTGACAGTCAAAGCACATTCATTCAGTTTTAAAGATAATCTAAATAAAGTTTATAATTATTGATATTTTCAGACAGTCAATATTTTAAACTTTTTTAAACTTCCCCATTTGCTCCACACTGGGTCAGCTCAACTGGGAGAGAACATTTCTCCTCCCATTTGTAGAATTGCATCATCATGGACTTGCTGATAAAAGCAGCCCAGTCTCATGATATCTGGCTAAAGCATCATTATACACAGACACTGTACTTTCACTGATCAAGATAAATGCTACAGGTAATTAAACTTATCATTATGTATTTAATAGTGAAGATCTCTGACATATATGATCTCAAACCATTAGACGTTATATTTTGCCCATAGTGTACAGTTATTTGTGCAACACAAATACCATGTAGATTGTGTATACAACAGAGTAGACTGTATTGATGGCTACTTTTATTGTCTGTAAATACTGGATCAATGACAGCGATGTTTTAACAACACAAGCATGGATACACATGAAATGATGCTGGTGTTCACAGTGTCTGTGGATCACACTGTATGTTTCAGGGAGTCATGAAGATCCAGGTTGGATTCCTGCTGCTGGGGCTGTTCTGCTCTGCTGTGGTCACACAGTCACCAGAGGTTGTTGAGCGCTACAGGAACTTTATTAACCAGCATGTGAAGAACAGCATGACTGAGGGCATGTGTGATGCCGTTATACGCCAGCGGGACATCACAGAGACCGGCAGCAATTCGTGCAAGGACACCAATACCTTCATTGCCGCCACCACAAACCACATTAAGCCGGTCTGTGGGGATGCTGGTGAACCCTATGGAAGACATCTGAGAAGAAGTCTGAAACCCTTCCCTATTGTCAAGTGTACCCTGAGTAAAGGAACCAGGCAACCCAGATGTGAATACCGTGGCAAGTCTTTCACTAGACGCATCCTGATCAGCTGTGAGGAAGGAGTCCCTGTGCATTATGGTGGGGACATATAAGTATATTACCTGGTGGGGACCATATAAGTATATTACCTATACACTGTAAACTGCTGTGTAGTGATCCTCAATAAACATCAATCAGCATCACACATGTCTTGTCTTTATTTGAAACTGATCATGATCATAAATAAATGAATCCCTCTATTAGCGAGCACTGAAAGATAATACCTGGGGGCTTTATTTAATTGTCATCTGGGTACATGATCAGGCTACAGAGCTTTGATGTAAAAGGTTTGTGACCTCTAAAATGAATCCATTGGAATGTGCCAGAATCTACAGTTCCTCACATGGCCACTAGAGGCTAGCTCTAAAAAGGAAGTCAAACTTTACAGCCAGTAGTAAAGTATAAACATGGTCACAGCCTGGCACAAAAAAACTGTTGTGGGTCTCTATACTGTACAGTAGCTAGTATCCGTGTTCATGGCAACTGTTTAATTAACTTATCAGTTGAAATTATATTAGCCATTGTTTAAATCACATTATTATTGATAGCCAGGAGATATAGGTGGAATAAGGTACTGCTGAGATGGCAATGGCAACTTCTTATTCACAATGGCATGTATTTTCACAGTAAGAAATGATAGAGGTCTCTTCGCAATAAAGTGGTGTTCTCCTGGTTTACAATAGAACACAAAGAGTGTAAGGTTGTTTTAATATGACAGAGTCAGTCTTCACTGTGTGGGGTTGTGTGTTCCCCATGACACAGACACCGAGGACCAGTACCCATGCAGCCCGAACCCAGCCAGTAGTTCTCCAGTGAAGGTACAGTAGAAGGTGTGGATGTGTGTCAGTGTGTCACAGGAGACTGTGTAGAAGGACAGAGAGCCAGCAGGCCTGTCCACATACACTCCTACTCTGTTACTCACAGAGGAGGAGAGAAAGATGGGTGTTTTTCTCTTATTGTGTCTGGCAGTGTAACCTTTATCAGAACATTCTAGAACCCAGGACTTTTTGTTATATCCAAGACGAGAGTCCCTACGCTCTCCTTTTCGGCTAATTCCCCTGTACGCCACCCCTATGGTGACTACCTCTCCTTCCCAGTCTGTCTCCCAGTAGGAGATCTGGGTTAGCACCTCGCTACACAACACCTGGTCCCAGTAGGTGAATCTGTCCGGGTGGTCTTGGTGGAACTGATAGCCCTCGCGTGTCACCCGTCTGTTGTCCTCGGAGAGGAAGAGACGTCTGTTTATCGTGTTCGAGTCCATCGTGAGTTTACAGGCATCTGGTGAACAGCATCAGGGGAAACTAATAGGTAACTAACAGGTAATTAACAGGTACATATTGATACATAATACATTATGGGAGTTTGGTGCCTTGTTTTTTGGAACAGAACTAAACAACACACTTACATTTCCTCAGACCAGATTTCATCCACACACCAGCTCGGCCCACACTGGGGGGAGAAACATAGTCAGACAACATATTCTCTATGATAATAGAAGCATACATTAGAGGTCATGGCAACAGCTAATGGCAGTCCATCATTTTTACTACAGGACAGGATTTGTCATTTTGCAGAGCCCAATCCAGATGCAGCTAAATGCTGCGGAGCACATCACATATTTTTGTTGTTATATTTTAAGTCTGCATGCAAACCTTTTCAAGTAATACACGTATTCACATTTAAAACTTATATGTTCTATACATATCTAAAAATAAAAAATATATTCTTGACTGAAAATTGCAGATACTGTGGGCTTGAGTGGCAATACCTAACACTCTATTAGTATGAATGTTGATGATGTAGAACCTATAAAATGACATAAGAGCCATCACAGACACTCATTAAAGCTAATAACACGTGAAGCTGAATCATTCATGGCCACCTCTCTGGTCTCGCTGCTCTGATGGTGTGTTGGATGTTCTCCACTAGAGAGGACATCTTCAGGGTCTCCAGGCGTTGGCTTAAATCTGTCAGATGTTTAGTTAGATCCATCACTTCTGAGAGCCAGTGAGGCTCCTGGGGCAGAGATCGCTGGGCTCTCTCCAATGTGGTCTTGTAGTTCTGCAGGAAGGAGACATCTGGAGCTTCCAGCTGTTTCTCTACAGCCGTGATGGAGTCTGAAACTTCTGTTATCTCTCTGCTCAGATCCTCAATCTTCTCTTTCATCACCCGCACCCAGTCTCCTTTAATTCCCCGGAGGAGCTTGAGCTTCTCCTTAAGATGTTTCAGGGATGTCTGGGCTTCTGCCCTGTGATGTCGTGCAGCCTCGTCGATGGGTCTGAAGCTGTGGCCGGTGTGTTGCTCTGAATCTCGACAGACGAGACAAATGGGCTGCACGTGCTCCAGACAGAAGAGCTGAAGCTTCTCGGAGTGCAGACTGCAGACCTCTTCACGCTCGACCTCTAGGAAGGCCTCACACAGGTTCTTCAGAGCCAGGTTACATGGCGGGTCTCTTGAAGATCTTGCCTTGCAAACGGGACACTCTCGCATGACATTTTCTTTCCACCATTTCTCCATGCAGGCTTTACAGAAACTGTGGCTACAGGACAAGACCACAGGGTTTTCAAATATGTTGTAGCATACAGGACAGGAGAGATTGTCCTTGCTGTGTGGGTATCGAGCAGCCATTCTCTACCTGACTAAAACCAGGAACAGACACCTGTTAAACTGGTCCAGCAGGAGTTGAGTCTTTGTCACGCCCTCTAACACTGATACTGAAAGCGTACGGTACTTTCATTTGTTACAATACCATTATTATATTGGTAATGTCCTGCTTTTACAAGCTCCACCTGCATGGTTTTCCAGTGCAGTTGGTTGAGGGTGGAATTCTCCTGTGGTTGACAATCAACGACAAACGTCAGCTTGTCCGGTTAGGTGAAGGCAGGTGACTCTCAGTGTGTCTCTTCTAAAACAACTGGGAGGAATAATGTATTGCTAAGCAGGCCTTAATAGAAACGCACAGTGGAGTCTGTGTGTGCTAGACAGTGAGAGAAAGATAATGATATACAATAAATATTGATATATACCTGTAAAGAGATGGACGGACAGACAGACAAATGTGACATTTTCTGATTTATTTTGTTTATAAAAATTTAGATGAGAGAGAAATATATAGGAGGTAGAGGGAGAGAGAGAGAGAGAGAGAGAGGGAGAGAAATAAATATATAAAGGTAGAGAGAGAGGGAGACATATAAGAACCAGGTTCGGTGCGACAGTGTATATTAGCGGTACATCAGTTAGCAGAATGCTGGCTGTGTCAAGCCTTTGGCGTAAAAACATTGAACCTGTTGTGTGTGTGTGTGTGTGTGACTCCTGAACATGGCAATTTGTCAAATCTTAACGAGGGAGGAGGTGTGTGTGTGTGTGTAGGGATGGAGGAGGAGGGAAGAGGGGGTCGCCGTGAAAAACACCGCCAGCGACTTCGCAGGTACAGTACTTCATTACCTGGAAAGGTGGGGGGGGGAGTTTCCTGTGCAAACCAATAGACTTCCTCTCTCGAGTTTACCTCTGGCAATGACACAAACACATGGGGGTAGAGGAAGATGAAGAGGATGAAGATTGGTGGTAGGCATTGTCGAGAAGACGATGAGGACCAGAGTGATAAAGAGAGCCCCCACAAGGAGTACACAACGAGAACATGAGCGTATAGTTTTTAGCAGAATTAATTGGTTTTCTGGCCCAACATGTATGTCTCGGCGCTCTAATCAATATAAAACTGGAGAACCTTGCAGTTGTTCAGCGCTATTAATAATGTAGCGACTGACGAGGAGCATGTGAGACATCTTGTACAGGTAAACCAGCTCTTGGGTTCGGAACCCAAGACTTCCCAGCTGCAAGGCCAACAGCCAGACCACTAGACTATCCCGCCCCATATCTGGGCCAATCAGAATCCAGGTGTGTGTAGTACAGTTGGTGTCGACAGCAATAAAGGGCCTAGGTTAAGAAAAAACATCCTATTCTTGTTTTCTGATTGGATGAAGGTGGTCCGATCAGTGCATAAGCCACCGTCACTGCAACAACCGCTCTGTTATGCAGAGCAGGACCAATCGTGGCGCTCGTGAGATGGCTGTGGTTCCTCCCGTCTCAAGGGCACACTGGTTGAAGTGTCTCTATGCTGCTGTGCCGTGGTGTCACGAAGCTCCCCCTGGTGGCTGTGCCATGTGTATCACGATGCCCCCCGGGACTACAACCACAGCAGTCTGGCGGCTGTGTTGTGAATGGCACCATATGGTCGTGGCAGAGCAGATTGTTTGAACGTTGCCTCGCTGCTTCAAATCCTTTTGCTCGCGCGTCCGAGCAAATGTGACAAAACAATGGATCTTGGCGGATGCTTTCCAGCTGGTTGAGTGTGTGTGTGTGTGTGTGTGTATGTATGTGTGAACGTGCGCGCGTGTGTGTTTGTGTGTGTTCATGTCATATTATGAGTGGTTAGATTGCTAGCTGAAACAAACAGCAGGAAAGCGCCATTGATTTTCTACTAGCAATTGCAGTGTAATGTGTGTGTGTGTGCGTGCACACGTGTGTGTGTGTGTGTGTGCGTGCGTGCTTGTGCCGTCTGCTCTTGTCCAATGTTTCAACTCAGTCAACAGTGTTAGCATTTAGATGACGCCTCCTCTTGGCATAGACAAGATTTAAACGGACTCAACTCGTTTTCTCAAAGACAAGAATGAGTTTTGTTGTTACTCTTTAGCATCTTGAAAACAACCTGAGTCTTTCTATGGCTCCGCTCCTTTGTGGTAAGAAGACCGCGTGCATGCATTTACGCGGCGCTTTTCTAACATTCAGGCTACTCAGAGGGCTCTACAGTGCTCTACAGTGACAAAGATGATGGTGTCAGCCACGCAGGGCGCCATCTGACCACCAGGAGCAGTTATGGTTAGTTGTCTTGCTTAGGGACACCTTAAAGTTCCTGCAGGAACCTCTGTTTTATTGAGGTTTTCTTGCTAGAACCTACTGTGAGGATCATAGGTTCCTGCAGGAGCTTACAGGTTGCAAAGAGTTCCTCCGGGAAGCTTCAGTGTAACTTCAAGTTCTTTGGATTGGATACTTGAGGAACCTCATCATATGTAAAGGGTTTCTGGAAGATCCTTAAAGAATCCTTATAGATTTTCGAGAAACCTTTTTTACAGTGTACAGTATAGACAAGGGCTCCCTCTCACACAGGCTTTACTCCAATACACTAACATTCCAGTACATAC
>JAODOY010015410.1:0-26794 GCA_025399855.1 Forbesichthys papilliferus | reverse complement strand
TCTCTCTCTCTCTCTCTCTCTCTCTCTCTCTCTCTCTCTCTCTCTCTTTCTCTCTCTCTCTCTCGCTCTCTCTCTCTTTCTCTCTCTCTCATATATACAGGTCTTAACTATTAGTAGCAATTCCAATCATGCACTGGAACAATTATCTCTGAAGGACTATAACTGAAGAAGTAGGCACCGGACGGAACATTCTTTAATCTACCCAATGACTTTAGCAGGATAAAACAGACATATCCGTTAATCTTATCCATTATTAAATAACCTTAACTACAGTAAACTCTGTCTAGCCCTGGCTGACCTACAGGTGAACTTCCACAGAAAAGTGAAAGCGTTTAAGAGAAAATAAAAACATGTTAAATATTAATTATCAAATTAATTATCAGGGGTGTAAAGGTTCTGAAACCGAGACCGAAACCGCGATACAAACGTTCACGGTTTGGTTTCACGGTTCCGGAAGACAGAACCGCGGTCCGCACGCACACACACGCACACACACACAACCTGCTACCTGTTGAGCTCTCATATACATTGCTACTGTAATTAAACTACAAATGTAATTTCACATTTAGCTCAACACAAGATTAGAACCACTGAGCCTTGTATAAAAAACACAATACAAAAACACGTTGTGTCATCTTCGTGAATGGGATAAGCATGACGCAGCAGTTATCAACAATATCCATAATGTCTGCCAAGGTATGAAAACTGTCCAAAACTTTCAGGTAATTTTTTATTTAGTCTCTGGACATTTTCTGTTTGCCATCGCAGTAAATGTGGTTCTACACTCTTCGTTCGTCTGTTTGCATTGTGTAACTCTTCTAGCAATGAAGCTACAGGACTTCTAAAAAGGTGTCTATTTTAAACATGAATATAGCAGCAAACAATTAATATTTTCTATTTGATGGATGACACGCCTCTTCAACATTGCGTGGAGTCGGGGGCAGTGTCAAAGGAGTGGCAGACTGAGGTGGTGGTTCCCCTCTTCATAAAGGGGGACCAGAGAGTGTGTGCCAACTACTGGTGTATCACACTACTCAGCCTCCCTGGTAAAGTCTACTAAAAGGTGCTGGAGAGGAGGGTTCAGACGATTGTCGAACCTCAGATTGAAGAACACCAATGCGGATTCCATCCTAGTCGTGGAACAACTGACCAGCTCTTTACTCTCGCAAGGATCCTGGAGGGGGCCTGGGAGTATACCCTTCCAGTCTACAAGTGTTTTGTGGATCTAGAGAAGGCGTGTGACCGGGTCCCGCGGGAGATACTGTGGGAGGTGCTGCAGGAGTATGGGGTGAGGTGGTCCCTTTTAAGGGCAATCCAATCCATGAATGCCCAAAGCGTGAGCTGTGTACGAATTCTTGGTAGTAAGTCGGACTTGTTTCAGTTGGGGGTTGGTCTCCGCCAGGGCTGCGCTTTATCACCAATGCTGTTTGTTATGTTAATGGTGGGATATCGAGGCGTAGTAGTGGTGGGGAGGGGTTGGGGTTTGGTAGCCTGTGGATCTCATCGCTGCTTTTTGCAGATGATGTGGTCCGGATGGCATCTTCGGTCTGTGACCTCCAGCACTCGCTGGATCGGTTCTCAGCCAAGTGTGAAGCGGCTGGAATAAGGAATAGTACCGCAAAATCTGAGGCCATGGTTCTCAGCAGGATACCGAAGTTCAAGTACCTCGGGGTCTTGTTCGTGAGTGAGGGGACATTGGAGCGAGAGATTGGCCGGAGAATTGGAGCAGCGGGAGTGGTATTGCAATCACTTTATCGCACCATTGTGACGAAAAGTGAGCTGGGCCGGAAGGCAAAGCTCTCGATCTACCGGGCAATTTTGGTTCCTACCCTCACCTATGGTTATGAAGGGTGGGTTATGACCGAAAGAACAAGATCACAAGGGTGAACAAGGGTGCAAGCGGCCGAAATGGGTTTCCCCAGGAGGGTGGCTGGCTTCTCCCTTAGAGATAGGGTGAGAAGCTCAGCTATCCGTGAGGAACTCTGAGTAGAGCCGCTGCTCCTTTGCATCAAAAGGAGCCAGTTGAGGTGGTATGGGCATCTAGTAAGGATGCCCCCTGGGCAGCCTTCCTTGGGAGGTGTTCCAGGCACGTCCGGCTGGGAGGAGGCGTCGGGGAAGACCCAGGACTAGGTGGAGAGATTATATCTCTACACTGGCCTCGGAACGTCTCGGGCTCCCCCAGTCAGAGCTTGCTAATGTGGCTCGGGAAAGAGAAGTTTGGGGTCCCTTGCTGGAGCTGCTGTCCCCGTGACCTGACTACGGATAAGTGAGAAGAGATGGAGGGCAGAGCTGAAAGTATGTTGGTGGCAGGGAAAGGAGTGGCTATTACACTAAGTCAGAAAGAAACAGTAAGCTCCTGGTTTACTGAGAGGCTGGCAATGTCTTGTGTTGTTACATTTTACAGCTTTTGGGCTGACTTATTCATTTCACTAAGTAGAAAACCAATTCATAACTGTTTTCTTTTCTTCACAGTCATTCAACGCTTGAATTATTTTTTTAATGACTAAAATGCAAGCATATCAATGTTTGTTATGCATATGAATGAAATGGTTCATTTTGAATGCTAATTAAAATGCAAATCAACTAATGCATATTACAGTAAATCACAAAGTGTGAATATGGATAAAAAATATTGACATGAGAAATGCACATGAGAGATTACTTTTCACCAGCAAAAGGAAAGTGTTTAAAATATGCTAAATAGAAAAATATCATTAGGAGGATTCAAATATCTAATGGCATTGTCATTCAGCAGATAGTATTACCACATACAGTAGGCTAACAGTATAAGCATTCTCACCCCCCCCCCACCCCCACCCCCTCCTGGTTTTATAGAAGGTGATTAATGTCAGACAGACTACAGTATGAGTTTATGCAAGATACTCCACAAAAAATACAAATGCAACAGTTCCGCTTAAAAGAGCAGTGATGAGTGTTAACACTACTCTGTTCTCAAAAACCCCTTGTGTGTCCTGCTGTGTAATCACAGTGACATAATGATAATGATAATAATAATGATAATAATAATGATAATCTTTTATGCAAAAGTTTCACGGAAAATCTTCCACAAATTGTTGGTATAAGCTTCAAAGGTCTGAGAGATCGGTGAATGCATGACTAATCCTTAATGCTGCTATATTGGCTAGGCATAGGTAGCAGCCTCCAGTATTCTGGGAACTATAGTCACCTAAGGATATACAATAAAAATAACATATTTTAACATATAACTAATATTCCCCTTAATCTCTTCTAATCAGAACAGTGGCCATTTCTGTAATGCATTTTTTCACCGTCATAATTTATTATATTGTATATAATGTAGATAGAAGCTGGGCTCTAACAGATATTAACCTTGTGTGAGTTAATATTCCTACATATTATTTTTTTCCTTACAAGATAAAGACTGATTACTGTAAAACATCCTCTTTCTGTATCTCTATTGTCTGATAAGTAATGCATTACAGGAAATAACTGTTCTGCCAAAATGCCTGGAAAGTCTCTAGGATAATATGACGCAGGTACTCTCAACAGAACACTTTATTAAATCTGAAGTCTTAAATGACCCAGAATTCCCGGGCCATGACAGGTATTTCAAATGACAGGTATTAACCAGTCTGCCAAGAGAGTGTCAGGGGAAAGCAAATGAGAATACACTAATGAAAGACAGGCAGACAGGGAAGAGAATATAACATAGAATAGAAATAGAAAGAATTATAGAAAGAAAGAAATAAAGAAAGAAATCACTTTGTCTGTTCCTGACAACTGCAATTATAGTCCATTACAGTATAAATCACCATGGATAAAAGCTCTTAACGACTAAAACTTGAATGTGAAAGCTGTTAAGCAGGGAGCTTAGAGGAGGCATGACATGGTTTTCCCTACACTGATCACAGCAATAGAAGTCTGCACAAAGGGAAAGATTGAGAAGGAACTGACACAGGTACATAGATTTGAACACATATTCACTGGGATTCATTATACATAGGAACATCTTCTGACCAGCAGGGAGCCTGGCTGATGTATTACCAAGGCCAGCGGGAGTTAAAAACATTAACAAGATTAATTTTCAATTGAAGAACACATTTAGAAGATCTGGTTAAAAGGCATTCAAGGTACTCCCTTAACCCACACCCCTTCTCACACAAACACACACACACACACACACACACACTTGCAGCCATCCAAAACGATAAAACCTGCAAGGATTGGATGGCTGCGTATAATTGGTTCAAAGCATACAGTATGCAAGAAAATACTTATTGGTTCAAAGCATACAGTATGCAGTAAAATACTTATTGGTTCAAAGCGTGCGGTATGCAGTAAAATACTTATTGGTTCAAAGCGTGCGGTATGCAAGAAAAGGCCGGTGTTTATCCAGCCTGTTACATCTGCGGGGGGAAAGGATGTGAATCGCTTCCCTCACGGCAAGAGCGGCTTAACAAGTGAGAGGTCGCTCGTTACTGAGCGTTAGCGATGCAGTTTTTGCAACTTTGGAACTTTGGAAGGAGCAACAGAGTTTGCCAACATAACAGTCCTACCCTCACAACCACACACACGTGCACACACGCGCACACACACACACACGCAGTGATGTGCCAACCACACAGGAACCACAGAACCTGAAAGTAACTTAAAAATTAGCCAGAGAAATAAATACATACTCTACAATATAGTTTACTAGTGTGTGTGTGAGTATGTGCTCGTTTTCTCCTTAGCTAATCAGATATTTTTCTCCCTGAAGACACCTGATACAACTCCTTTCTCTTGTTGCTTTCTGCACACACACACACCCACACACACACACTGTGTACGTACTGTACACACACAAACACACACACACTGTGTAAGCACACACACACAAAAGCTTGAAGTGGTTATAATCACACACAAATACACTGGCCTCCTTGAGAAATTCTCCAAGGATTTCTCCACATGAATATGGACAAAAGAATAGAGAAACAAGGATGTTTACTGTGAGAGAGAGAGAGAGAGAGAGAGAGAGAGAGAGAGAGAGAGGTGTATTGTTCAGTAATCTGTTTATCGGACCCTGTGGGAAGTGGGATTGCAACACCTGATTATCACCAAGCTGGCACTGGAAGCAGCGCTCCATTCCTCCAGAGTCACATTCTAACTCTTTCTTCCTCTCGGTTTATTTTAATTTTTCAATTTCTGTTCCCTGTGCACCCTCGCTCTCCGTTCGCATGAACACACTCTGCCCCGGTTTACCTTTGTTGTTTGTCTTTTCATAATATGACTGCCCCTGCTTCTCCTCTCTTTCTTGCTGTCTTAGAGAGAGAGTGAGAGAGAGAGAGAGAAGCAGATATATCCATCCATCCATATCTGTCTTCCCCTCTTCTTTCTGTCTGTAAATTTTTCTCTCTCTCTCTCTCTCTCTCTCTCTCTCTCTCTCTCTCTCTCTCTCTCTCTCTCTCTCCTTCGTGATGTGAACGTGATTGCTGATGACGTTTGGCCATTGTGGAAATAATTCTGCATTCTCCTCCAGCATATGGTGACTCAAAGGGGACAGGATCTCTCCGAACACACAGGAGAACACTGGTCAGGTGGGTGGGTGCTTGGGTGGGGTCGGGGGTTTTCTGTAGATGGTCAAAGTCAAGCAAGGAAAGCCAAAGGAAATCTAATCACAGAAATTCAATATAAGATGTGGTGCATTTATATTAACGTCTACTCATTAGTATATTTCCGTCACTTCACTTCTCTCTCAGATAAATTTCCATTTAGGTGTTTATCCATACTGTTAGTGATTGATAACCTGCGTTTGAAGGGGATGAAATGATCAAATCTACTTAAGGAAAACGATTATACATCAAAACAGTAAATAAGTCTAAATACAACTATTGGAAGCACTATTTGTGGTTAATAAATCATAATGAATTCTTGCCTGTTTGACAGTAAAATGATCTGACTCGTGTCACATCCCATACCTTCAATCAGCTAAAACATACACTCTTTGATTGGTTTATAGCGACCTCTAAAACCACAAGTTTAGTGTGGAAGAGGCTTGCACTTTCATTGTCAAGCAAAACCTTTTTTATAAGACTATTTTCAACAAATATGACAATGCTCAATTCAAGTTATTTACACTGATAAAATGAATGAACCACTTCTATATTGAACAGTTGTTTACATTTGTGTAAATGTCTTATTTCCTTTGTCTGATGCAACATCTACATACACATACACACCATGCGACGTTAGGCTTAATCTAGTCTCCGCCTCTTCCGTTCGTTAGCACTACGTCACATGAGCATATCTGTGCTGAACGTCTGATACATTTACCCCTGTACGCTCGACAGCCGACAGCACACACTGAAAGTGAAGAAGTGTATTATCATTGGCTGCTAGCTTTGCCACTCGTGCGACGCTAGTGCGTTGCTTTATTTATTAATTTATTTTGTTTCATTCATTTTAAGCATTAACCGTAGACTACTCATATATCAGATTTACAAGACAAGCCAGACAGCCAGCGCATGTCAGTAAGTTTCCCAACAGATTCCTCATTGTAAGTTTAACGTCCGACTTGGTCGGAGTTACAGATGTGGGGGTACACGACGTGCATGTCAATCAAAATACATCTCCTGTCAAGTGGATCTTGACACAGTTAACCAGCGCTGTGTCTCAGACGTTACGTAGTAAAGGCTGCCTCTGCAAAACTAGGCTTAATGTGCCAGAATGCTTATTTTGTTGTTTAAAGGTATAGTCAGCTAAGTGGCGAACACAGTTCATGAGCTCGAAGTTAGCCAGCGTTATTGAGAATGACTAACCCTGTCTTTAATTTAGAAACTATACCACATAATAAATGCAAACATAATATTTGTCAAATAACATAAATCACCCTAGCCCCATTCACATTGCAAACTCAAAGAGGTAAATCCAAACTGCCTAGCTCTAGTGGAGAAACAAGGGACCTTTACCACAGCTTTATGGTATCTCCCTCTCACACATCCCTTCTGCAAAGGAAACCAGTGTAGGACATCTTTCAGGACTGATGCTCCACATCGAGCTATAGAAGATCCTGGGGGACCTGGGAGAGGAACATGGCTGCAGGCAAATACTGCAGCAGGCTGCTGTGGAACACAAATGGCTCTGAACAGCTGCTGCTGGTGAACTAACAGTGTAGATAACCTTTACAAATTGCAACAGTGTCTGCAGACAGGCGTTATGTAAGTCTGCTGTGAAGTGCATAAGGGTCAGTAGCCTTCACCCGCTCTCTTTGAGGAGATTATCCCAACAGGCCTCAGTCCTTCTCAACTGGGGTGTGTGTGTGTGTGTGTGAGGGGGGATGGGGACAAATAGTTGTGTGTCTTCATGTGAACTCAGGTGCGCTAGATGCTACTGAATGATTGTTTTCGAAATGCCAAAGTCAAAACAAAACTCTGGCTCTGGTGAATTGAATGTGGTTTTTAACCCTCCATTATTATTAAGACTTGGTTTACCAATTTACACATCTTGGAGAAAATAAATTGTACCTTGGAACTGTGTATTTGAAGTGTGGTTTGCCTTACATCTCCATATAGATAAAATACTAAAAATAGGTTTAGATACGGTACACACAGTGGGTGGGACCAAATGATAGGAGGGAAAAGCCCGGGAGCAATTGACTACTTGCTGTGGAATTTGACTGACAGCAAGCGGCACTGAGCGAATTAGAGCAAGACATTATACTGTTGCAGATGTTACCGACGCCCATGAGCCTTTTCATTTCCCCGCCAGGTATTTGGCTGGAGGCTACCACCTGTATACCTCTCCCCACTGTCTTAAAGAGCAGCTGTCACACATGACATATTTGGACATCTGAGGTCCACTGTTCAAATCCAACGTTCTGATGGGTCATGCCCATCCAATCTCTCGGCTCGGAGATTGGCACGTGACATCAAAACAAATGAATCAATCCACTTTTTCTTTTTAACAGCCTCATTTACACTACAAGAGTTCACAATAGCCTTGGGAAGATTGAGGAGGATATCCTGTAGAATATCTGTGACTGGACAGAATGTCTGACATCGCAATGCCACAGATAAATATCCCTTACTTGTGACCAGTGCAACAAAGTTCTCCGCAGGGCTACAGAAACAGCCTGAAGGCCTGAATAGCCTCCGGTTCAGCAATGACACAAACTGACTTCTGTTGTTTTAAATTCAATGTTCGACCGGCCACTGACATTTCAGACAATGCTGTGGGCAACCGTATATCAAAACACAATCTTCTCAAGTCACTTCTGCTGTGAAAAGGTTTTAGTCTTATGGGGCATGTCTGTATAGATCGCACCTTGCTACCCAGCTTGACACTCATACGTTGATCTCAATTTTTGTTATTTTCAGAACCAGAATAGTCAGCATTAACATATTCAAAATGTTACTATTTACAGAAGTTGTAACATTTATTTTCATTCCAAATAAGGAATAAAAAAAAACATACAAAGTTATATTCAACCTTTTCAAATAAGTATAATTTATATCAGTATAATTACAGTATATATTGTGTATACAGTATACTGTACTAGGGCTGGAACATTAACCAAAAAGTAATCAAAACAGAAATTCAGAACATCTAACTGACGTTTTTTTTTATCCTGTTCAATCAAGCGCAACATAAATAGATGGACGAATGTTTTACAGATAATTTGTCGGGACCCGGACACAGGACAGTCCCAGGCACAATAAACAAGCCGCATTACTACTGAGAAACGCTGCTGTTATTACTGTGACCAAAATTAGTATCAACCACGACAGACGTAAATCAAAACTACACTTCACGTCAATTGCTTGTAACAAGGCTGAGCGGTGGTGTCACATAAACATTTATCAGAGCAGAACAGACTCATAACCTGTGACAGACAACTGCAATGTCAAGTCAACTCTTTCAATTAGACATTCCTACAGAAATACAATTTCTGAAAATAATAATAAATAATTCTAAAATGTCACAGTAGACAAAAATGTCTACACTAGGGAAATTCCAAATGCATACGTGAATGATAAATATAGCGGCCTAGTACTATATATACATATATATAATACAGCAGGGTAAGTCAACTGTCAATCTATTTTTCTATAAGCTAATAATTATTACTCCATGTATCGTTAATTATTTAATGTGTTAGTCCATTGCTAAAAGTATCATGCTTTTACAAATAGTTTTTACAAAAGCTGCTATATACTACCACGTGTATTCCTTATTAATATTTCTATGGTGTATTCACGTAACTCCACCCATCTAGTCGGCAGAATGGAAACATCATGGAGCAGAACTCAAACAAAAGCAAAACAAAGGCAAAAACAATAATTCATTAATCGTAATCGAGGTACAATGTTCAATTAATCTGGATTTTTATCCAGGGTCAAATTGTGCAGCCCTAGTAAATATAAATATAAACATGCACAATATAATGTACTGCAGCACACTCAATGCAGAGAGAAATAACATTTTAAATTGTATACTTTCATGCGGGAGCTGAAGACTTAAGACTTTGCTACACTCAGTAGATATTCGTTTTCAATGGCTTTGTATGTGCATTTCACACTTCACAACCCCTGGTTCGGCTGCTTGCAAAAAAGCTGTGTGTTAGCCCAACTCCCGCTGAAGACAACTGTGTGGCGCTTACTGCATGTATAACAGCCCCCCTGAAGCCTGTAACTGGAAGTGCTGAGAGATGGGCCTGCACCAGCAGTGCAGTTCCACAGTTGTCCTGTTGGCACAACACACACCATGGCATGGAGAAGACACTGAGTGACAGTGGCAGCATGCGAAATGTGAACATAGCTCTCCACTCCAATAGCCTGACATGGTGAGACCGTCTGCACTAGCAAACGGTGATATGCATACATACAAGGTGGCAAGGGCTGTAGGACATGCATGCATGTATTTATATGCAGTGCGTGTGTAATAGATATTACATGCAAGCATACAAGGGTGGGATAAACTGAGTGTGTGTGTGTGTGTGCATACATGTGGAGCTTAAATCCACTGCAAAGTGTCTCTGGTGAAGGTTGAGTCCATTATCAATCTCCCTGCTGTGTGTGTGTGTGCATGTGCGTGCGTGTGTGTGCGTGCATGCATTTGTAGGAGCTCGATATTGACCGCTGTAGTACACACAGTTCCCTTCTTTAATTATCAATCCCAGTCCAGATCTCACAAGACCGTACTCAAGCTAGGAGCACTCCTTTGCATGTTCAAGGAGTGCATGCTCATAATGGGTTTGCCTGCCATGGACTTTACTCAGACAGGCTAGGGACTAGCGACTAAACAAAATACAACGGTTGCATGTAGCTACGCTAGTTGTTTGTTAAAATGTCAAGCCACTTGTTTCTATTTTATATATTTTCTGTACTGTAAACTTGCCAAATTAGCTTTACTTTAATTTAGACATCTTTAAGAAAGGAAACAACCTACACATAATTGGCAAGTATGAGTGTGAATTATTATGCTTTATAATACCAACTCTGTGCTACAGTTTTGTACCTAGAGGGCGGGACAACTGACATGTTGTTTATGATTTTTGATTGACATGCCTTTTTGTTATATTAAATTTTGCTGACTTCAGCAAATATGCACCATATCGTCTTCAACTTGGGAAATGCTTATAAAAACACTTAAAACACCTGTGAGCTGTAGCTTTGAAGCTGTTTTATTGTTAAACATGTGTGGATGCACGCTGACTGCTCTATTAAATGTAATATTGCAGATAACTAGGTTCCAGATTAGACTTTTGCGTGTGCCTGAATTCTGTTTCCATCTGAATATATTGTCACTTAGAACTGTGAGCCATGGGAAGCACCACCAAGCTGTCACATTATTCTGTCAACACCTTCCATCTGAAATTCAGCGGTGTGAATGTGTTCATGTGAAGGGAGAACATCACCATCACTAACAGTACCAATAATCCTCCTCCTTCAAAATGAAAAAGTCCAGAAATCTTTTACCTAGGACACGTCTTCCCAACATTTTTCAGCAAATCATAATATAATATGTGACCTCTGCATTTCTGGCGATAAGACACTTTTGGTGAACTGCTCTTCACACTTTGTATTAAAGTGAAGTGCTTTGTTTATTTCATACTTAGCTATTGTTATTCTTGATGTTAGCGCTGCAATGTTTTGTACAGTCCTCAGGCAATTCTGAGGGCAGGAAAGGAAAAAGGGGGAATTGAAGAGCAAAAAGCAATGTAATGAAATCAAGAAGAATTTTCCCATTGCCGTAAACCCCCCCTCGCCTGCACCTGCGTGCTTCAGTGGCATGCAAGGAAAGCTTTAATCTGGTGGTGGTGGTATGTTTGTAGGCACGGCATTCTTCATGCAAGGCTAGACGTGCTCTATAATCCCAGGCAGTAAGGAAACACTTAAACAGTTGACATAGGTATAGAAGCAGGGAGAGAAAAATATTAACAATGAATAACAATTAAACATTAATATCATAAATATAATGAAAATATGGCTGTTAAATATTCTTAATGTGATTGTTACGTTGAATGTTGGCACTCAACAAGTAAAACCATCAGACCTATCAGAAAGTATCTAGCCAGTCTCCATGTTACGACACTAGTAGAAAGTAACTTGACCTCAATCAATCAATATTTGATCTAGACAGCATGCACACACACACACACACACACACACACACACACACACACACACATATGCTGGAGCAGTTGTAGCAACATGTGACATTCTGTGAGCGTGGACCGTCAACGTGGATAAACATCCAGAGGCCTTGTGTGTACCATTCTCAGCCACATATACACGCTGCATGTTGCCAAATAAAACTCCCCCTTATGTGACATGGATATGAGAAGTTCCGAGCAAAGGACAGAAAACCCAAGGCAAGCAAAATTAGTCAGCCAACCCGAGACACAGTATGTACATAAACGCCATTTTCTTTCTACAATAATCTTAACAACCATTGTGTTTCCCTCCTCACATGTCAAGCCAACCAGGTTTACACTGGGCACTGTGTCGTTTCCTTTCCGAACCAGCAGTGGAACACGATACAAGCTAGAGGGGAAACTAAATATCTTCCACAAAGCTAGCTCTGCTTAAGGCTACCTGCTTTCTTAAAGGGAAGGCTCACTTAAATAATTTAATACTACAATAATGAAGAAAGCTATAATAACAGTGGTGTTGGAGTTCATCTGATCCAAATCTCCAGTTTGTCCCAAAGACTGTATGAAATAGTAGTATTGTGTGACCCAATGGTAAACTGGGAAGTACAAGTCTTAAACATGGGTGGGGTGGTAAGATAATATCTTCTCAAACTATTATCAAGAAATGTTTACTATCTGCACCCTCTGGTCTTTGTTTCCATAGCCAGGCCAACATTAACGCATGTTAGTGCGTGTTTGTGTGTGTGTGTGTGCGTGCATAGTCCACAAAGCATTTGTTGTTTGGTGCTCTATATGACATCAAGTTTCAGACGGTCATATAGCGCTTAAAGACTAAAAAAAATACTGTATTTCTCAGTAGCTTCTTTTCCATTGACATCAAGTTATTCTGATGCCTTTGTTTGCCATTTTGCTTGAATACAGGTGTGTTGTTTGCCACTCAAGATATCCTTGAGCTAGGTACCAGATGCATCCTAAATACTCACTGTAAGTCACAGTTTGTGCCTGCTAAATGATGTATAAATATCAATTATAAGAGGCATCATTTACTCCACAAGCAAAGATACAAGAGAATGGAGACTCCTGCTGTGATTTCATCAAGTGGCAATATGTAGGGCTGCTTCATCAACCTCGAATGTGGGCCAGGTTTTGCTTTGTTTTTGCACCACGGCTATTACAGCATTTGCTGTTTGCACTATTGTATTTACACTACAACGCAAGCATTGTACTGCAGTAACGTGTTCAGACCTTGTCCACATCGCACAACAAAACGAAGACTGGGAACACATCTGCTAATGAAACCTTTTACACGGGTACTTGCCTATTGCAAATATGAGAGCCAGGCGTGAAAGGTAGTGGTCTGTAAAAACATGTGTGTCCTTCTACCCTGCGCTCACATGAACAAATAAACACTTGGCACACTTGAGTTTTATTAGTAGTATCACTGTATTGTAGCTGCTGTTTTCATTCATTTTAAACTTTAAGCAAGTGACATTAGCAAAGACTGTCCGTACAGATTACAACAGATACACAAGACGCATCTACACTACATTAGCAAGCAAAAAACTATAGTAAAACACTTTCAACAGCATATGCACCCTTAAGGTGTCTATGTGTCACTGACAGAGCCTTATCATGTCATCCCACAGCTGATAATGCAGTATGGCGCTATGTCAATGATCAAATACATAAGGACACAAGGAGTCTGCCAAGCTCAATAGAGGATACATCTAGCCACCCTATGTAACCTATGTGTTTGTGCAGACCCTTCCACTGAACACAACAGCCTCAAAACCCGCCACAACACTAATTTGACATCTGAGTTTGTATCCTCTGGAATAACTAAACAGCCAATGAGGATTGTGATGGGCTGGCATCTCCACTTACTTTGAGTGTCAGCCAAATGATTAACGTGTAAGGTTTAGCAAATCTCCTGTCTTCCACTCTAACGTGTCTCCTGTTTACTTTATATGTATTGTATTTGGTGTTGTGCATTAATACATTGACACCAATTTCACACCTGTCCATAAATGAAGGAGGACTTTGAGGATATTGTATTTACCTTTTCCACAGATACAAGATCCTACTCAGACTAATGTGTGACACACGCACACACACACACACACGCGCACACACACACACACACACACACGTACGTACCCACACACACACACACACACACACACACACACACACACACGCACACGCAGCCTGGTGAATGGTGACAAACCACAATTACAAATCGGGTAATCGAGTATATGAACGCACTTAAATTAAGATCTGGGAAGAATTGGACACACTGTTTTCTTATGAAAACCTTGCTAAGTTATGTATTAGATTGACAGATGAAAATCAGTGCTGAAAACAATGCAGTGCTGGAGATGTTCAACTGAGAAGATACCTCTTGTTTCTTACATGCCCATTTTGCTTTGTTTTGTCATTTTTGTTTTGTTTTGTGTACACAGCATGCTGCAGGAAAACCACAAACGTCAGGCAACGCTCTATTGTATAATAAAAAATCTGAATAATATATTGCAATATATAAGCAGTTTATTTTTTATTAGAGATTACATTTTCAATAGCCTTATATTAACACTGGAGCGATGCTCTGAAAAAGCTTCAATGATACAATGATGAGGATGATTTTTTTTGTTTTAAAAAAGGGCAGAGAAAATACATTTCAAGCAGGCAACATGATTGATCTTCTGATTATCTCCGATGGCTAAAGGCCTATATGTGTCTGCTATAGGATCTAACATTAATATAGAACCCAAAGAGCAGTGGAAAGTTAAACAACTCTGTCCTCATATGATAGTTAATTTAAAATAAACAAAGGTACCTGCTGTAAGAGTTTTCCTGAGGTAAATAACACTGTTGGGATACTTACAACACAAAAAGGAAAGAACCCCTTGGGGGAAATTATTAGCGATGAGGCTCATTGAGCCGGAAAAGCTGAAATAAACATTTGATCAGTGAAGTTTTAGTCCTCTACTCAATGTAGCTTTAGTACAAGCCCTCCCCGTTTTTCCTGCTCCGGGAGAAAGTTCTCAAATATTGAGCTTCAATGAACCGTGTCAACATTGAGATTCTTATTTGTTTTAAATTACGGTCACCGCGTTGTCAATAAAGTCGTGTGCTGTAAACAAAAAGTCTAAACAATTAATAGACCTACATTAAATAACATAGGCCTACCTTTTTTCAGATGGTCCGGCAATGCCCTGAATAATGATAGACAAGCGACCTACTCTGATTTCTGAATTTAGGTTGGACTACAGCTTTGGCCTTCGGGACTAATAAATGGGCCATTGGCCTTCTCATACAAAAAATGTATAAGACAACCATATATGGTCCTTTTGGGCATAGGTTTGATATATATATACATATGATTAGTTAACTGGGAGAACAAACATGCATTTTTGACGATAGGCTTCTACTGTTTTTACCTTTGATGTGTTCGTTCACAACGCTCTCCAGCCGGTCCAGCCTCTCGATAATCTTCAGAGTTTCTCCTTTGCTGTCCTCCTCTAACTTTCTCTCCACGTCTGTGCTGTCCGAACCTTTGGGGTTCACGTTTGTCACATAATTGGTGATCCATCCGACGTAAAGTAAGCAGACAATATTGGTCATGCCACTCAGGATCACGCACGTCGACACCAAAGTTTTAGTTCTCCTTGAGCACAGCATCGCTGCATTCCCTCCATATGGTTTCCAGCGCGGGCAGGTTGATTTGAAACTGCGCTGTGGAAATCACACTAAAGTCAACATCGAAAGGACCCAGCCCAGGTCTGAGCTGGTAAGTATAGCGATACAGGGCTGTGTATATCCTAACCTAAACGCATTGCTGTGCCACTATGACAGGCTCTTACTGCGAGAGATATCTCCCGTGTCGGCTCAGCTCCCCTGGCCGCGGGATAAAACCATGATGAAACACTCATCGGCTGCACCCCCTCCCTTGGTCTTTATACAACCCAATAGCATCACGGGAGGCGTGTTATCTTCGGCACAAGCCCCTCACAGCTGAAACACAGCACCGAGGAGTCTAGAGACAGAGAGGAGTAGAGCTGAAGAATCGACCGGGCTGATTCAATTCATATGAAACATTGCTTTGCATTTACGCACAAAAAAGAACAAAAAACTTGTGCTTGTGTACTCAGTAATGAGGTGTGCGTGTGAAAGAGTGCTGTTGGCTGTTTGCTTTGCGATTCAAGCTGACATATAATAGGTGTGTTTGTACATTTTTAAGTATGACTTTTCAGATAACATAAATACAAAGATATAGGCTTCTCACACATGCACATATGCACAAAAGACATGTAAACATAGATGCCCTACAAACTGACAGACAGCTAATGGTGCCTACCTGGGCATTAACAACTTCCGAACTCCTATACTGTATATCAACAGATGGATCTTGCAGATATGCCTCTGGACTACTGCTTTCATCTTTGTCTTTCATCCACTGTTATACCAGTCATGCTAAAATTCACACGCGCTCACACACACACACACACACACACACACACGCACGCACACACACACACACAAATCGAAAACTCTCCATGCACCCAAGAGCACTCTAGCGGATACGGCCTCTCTCCAAGGATATACATAATGCATTAGATGTGAAATATTAAGGCTTTCTGATGCTTTCAATCCTGTTTGACTGACTGTTGGTTTTTCTGACTGATTATCTGTCTGTCTCTGTTAGTTTGGACCGTCTGTCTGTCTGTCTGTCTGGCTGTTGGATTTTCTGACTGACTGACCAATTTTCTGTCTGACTTGTCATCTAATTGACTGAACTGGTCCCCCTAAAATAAGCAATTGACAGCTCAAGACCCCACACCAAAATATACGCTGTAAACAGCCATAACACTGTTGAGAACATGGAATACACTCAATTACTATAAAGACATCCAAAATGCCTGGTTGAGAATCTCTGTGCCAACTATCCATTAAACTTCTTTACACATACAAAATAAATGCTCAATTCTGTCCCAGTATTGAGGTCTTAAGGTAAAGGATGTGTATAGTAAGACCATCCCAACCTATAGCTAATGTGTGTATACATTAAGTCACTTACCTGTTTTTTTTTTTTTTTGTGGCCTCTGTCAGATGATATTTACTATCTTATCCTTAGCTAGCGCAGGCAAACTGTGCCAGTGTGTCTATTTCCTTTCCATTAAAATGGGGTTTAATGAATTCTTCATGTGCAAATGTTAAAGATTTATCAGCTTCAGAATCAATAGCCCTGTTATTGTAAATGATTATGTTTGGAGGAAATAGTAACATCCTTCTCATCTGGGGGATTCTGTCTTTTCCTGTGTAGTTACAGTAGAACGTTGTAGAAAAGACAGAAATAAGCACATGGATCGCTGACATATAAAAACACTCAGGAAACAGAGTAAAGGCACAAAAACATTTTAATCATGTGCAGGAAATGAAAACAGGAGAAAACATAATAACCCAGATTGCTGGGTTTACAGTACACAAGCAATGCAACTTTGCCATAGAAATCCTGAAGATTCTATAACTGTCAAACAAAATAAACACACTTCATGTTTTCAATAATTCAACCCAGGTGTGATTTTGCTTTTATTTGTTGTTTTATGTGCTGCCTTCCTTATAACAAAAATAGGTATTGTGTCAGTGTATTGTCAAAACATGTCATTCAATAACTACTGTCTGCAGCTTTCAGACATTCAGAAAATATTTAGAGGATTGCAGTACAGTATGGAGACATGTTAGGTTGCAATTGATGTTTGAATGAAATCTGTTTGTGGGTGGATCAATTGAATAGCCCATTGTGTTGACAAGCGGGAAGAATGAAATGTCTGGTCGACTGCACACGCAGTTAATAACACAATCATTGCAGATGTAAAAAATACAATAAATATATGAAACACAGATTGAGGGACACCCAGAGTTGGGATTACACAACTCAAACAAACCATATAATTTCAAGTGCTGTTGAGTTTTTTTTATTAATTTAAGCAGGTTTGAAAAATGTTTACGTTTTGAAACCATTAATAAACCTATTGTTTTCTTTGCCAGTTTACAAAATAAGTTAATACATGTATTTGCTGGTCTCTTTTGAATAACTGAGCTTCCATTAATGAAAATATTTAAGTTTTTCAAGAATTCTGTTGACACTCTTATAATGTTTTGTGGATTGGAAAGGACTTGGTTTAAGACCTCATTCAGAATGCACTGAAGTTAAGGGGAACTGATTTCAAAACGCACTTTCATTATTTCCCAGGGCATAGGGACCTACAGCATATTCAGTCATATTAGACAGTAGGGAGTGAGATGTTACCATTTATTTGGGTTTAAAGTTAGTTATCAATCAGCGCTCTATCTTCTCAAATGGTGCTGTCAGAAATTAAAGACTTTTTGCTTAATCTTAAATATGTATAGCAACCAACCATAATAACCGTAACTCTGCTGCCATTTTATTTTAATAATTAAATTATATTCTTCCAGGGAAGCTTCCTGTACTATATCATCAGGACTTCACATTGAGGTGCAACAATGATGGCTGTAAATGTATTAATGTGCATATCCCTCCTGAAACCTTGCCTCAGGGTCTCGCAAAGAACTTTGTTTATACAGTAGGTGCTGCATCTTTGCCAGATATAATAACTTGTGACGTTGACAATCAGGAGGAGAGAGGGGATTAATGAAATTCAGAGGTCTTGATGTGTATGGAGCTGAATTATGGTCCTCTGTAAGGGATTTTCTGACATAGATGTCTTAAATCATTACATAAAAAAATACTGCCACCCAAGCCCTGCAGAGGAAGCAGAAACGCATGGCTGTTCCCTTGCCATCTTAAATCTTTCTGGGAAAAGAAAGTGCTCTTTTCATCCCCTTTAGCCAGTCAGTTGTTCTGCAATATTCACTAGCATAACATCTTAAAAATGTCTCTAATGCCACAACACCATCTTCTTATTCCCATGCAATTGTCTCCAGACTCTATGGTTTGATTTCCATCTCTTTTGTGATTCGACTGAGCATGAAATCCTCATTCTTCTTTCAGTGTCTCTTGTTTTTCGTCTGATGCTACATTCTTTGTCCTGTTGCTTTTTCCTCCGGTAAGTATCCACCCCCCCCCCCCCCCCCCCCAGCAGAGACAACTGCCACCCGTAGATGTATTCTGCTGGAAGCTATTACAGCGTGAAGCCTGGTTGCAATGCCCAAACCATCCTGCCTGTGTTTGTGTTATTATGCTTGTATGCAAGAAAAAAAATAAGAGCTTTCCACAGTTTGTGTGCATGTGAATACATGTACTATATCGTGTGATTTTATGTGTATGAAAGAGAAAAATATGAGAAAAAAATATTTTATTTAGTCAATGGTTGAGATATTTTTATATTTCTGTATGCTGTTCTCTCCTATACTCTGTGTATTTAATATTCAGAGTATTATTACTAAACTGCAACATGATACAAGCATATCCTGGACAGTATGTTCTTATTATCAGCCTCCATGAGTTCCATAATGAGTTCGATGAATCACTCAATGATTCATAAGGAGTTCAACCATTGATGTGAACATCACATTTGCATATAGACAAGTACAATGCGACACTGAAATTATCATTTATGTTTACCAAATTAAAAAAAGAGAAATATATACGTAGAGTCCCACTACTTATATTTCTCTTTTTTTTTAAATTTAGTTCAGGCTTCTGAAATTCACTGACTAAATCTATAGTAAAGATTTAGTCTGGTTTCTTCAGTTAGCACGTACTCTATTCAATAAGGACGAAAGGGCATATGCTGAAACCAGATGGCTGAAGACCATGACGACAAGCAAGGAGAGAACAGTTTATACATATCGGAAATATAAAAATATCTCAACCATCGACTAAACAGCCAGGACCTGTGCTCAATTCAGAACGCTTTTCAGGTTATTTATGCACCATATCGATCGGTGGACCAAGCTCTGTAATGGAGTGACCATGGCTTGGCATGCCTTCCTGTGTGGAGTAAGCACAATAATAATCCATCTACTGGTGAATTAGACTGCACCTTTGCATGTTTGAACTTAACGCTTTGTAGACATGGCAACGGTTCAGAGAAAAAGGACAAATCCAGCATGATGTCAAACTTTCATAAATGTAACTGTACAGAAAATGGTGCCCATGTTAAATACAAGTACGAGTTATACAAGTCCTTTGATCAACTGAACACTGCCTGGCCTCAGCAAATTGAAAGCACAGAGTGTTTAAATGAAGCAGCAGACCTCGCATCAGTCCACAAAAAAGGGTTTGCATTGTGAGTTTGAATGGATGAAAGTGTCCGTTTTTAAGGGACAGTGACGTCAAAGGGTCTAGCATGGACATTCTCTTCCCCCAACGCCCCACTTGACCATGGGAATTAATTTCCCTGATGTTTTTTGACAGTGTATGTGACATTATTCTTCTTCTTGCAAGTGTTTACGCCTCTTTACAGATGGTCTGTACACCAACTAGTGCCTGCAGAGGGAAAGGTGACATAACCAGTTTATGTGTTTAATCATGTATTTATTTGTGTGTTGACACTACCTGGTCTAATCTACTGCTGTCAATTTAGAAAGTGTTTTTCTGTGCGGTGCCCCTAGATGTTATTTTACTGGCAAGGCATCTGACAAGAGCTTTGGCATGAATGTGAGGGTCAAATGCCCCACCAATTCTGTAGAGTTTTAGTGACAGTTGTAAAATATAAATGATATCTCTTGCAGGCTGTGGCCACCAGAGATATTTTAAGCAGAGCAAAAGCATCGCAGATTTGTCTTTCTTCAACATGTTCTTCATCTTCATAAAATGATGCCAATTTTATTTGTGCTCTGTGTATGAAGTATATTCAAAACATTTTTCCATAATCCAGCCCTGATATACAAAAATGTTATCTTTGTGTTCTAAACAAGCATAATCTAATAATTACAGCAGTATTGTTCAGGGGAAACAGACCGTGCGATCGAAAGAGATCGTTGTTGATAGTATTTCTTCATCATCTCATCTCAATTTAACTCAACAAAAGTTGTAGGCTAATGTTCAAGGCATATGAAATATTTTTTTGTAACTGTTAAATATAGTCTTGTTATTTGTTTGCTCACTCCATGTGAACGCTTCTTGCGTCAGAATTAAGTGCTTGTCCTGCATTGGTTCTGCCTTCGTTCACAGCCATATCGGCATTTTCCATGGAATGTTACGATGTGGGAAATTGGTGGAGCAGATTAACAGGTTATTCTATTCCTGTTCACACATCACCCCATGCAGGAACGGTCCCTGTAAAATGCAGGGTTACACAGCATGTGTGAAAAGGGCTTACAGTATGCCTGTTGTGACTACTACAGGTATATAATACGTACAATCCAATATGAATTACTGCAACAATCTGCAATCTGGCAACAAGCATATTGACATGCCACTGTATGCCACTTGCACATTGAGATGTTGCCCCACGAAAAAATCTGCAATATACCCATCTGGAAAACTGCAGACATACATTTTTCTCTGTTTTTTCCACAGCCTTCAGAATACATTTAGTCATATTTATTTGTTAGATTTCTTCTTCGTGAGAGCTGAAATCACAGTCGTTTTAACTTCACTGTTATGATGGAGGTGTTATGGATGACATAGACTACCTAATTTTTAAAAAAAGTAATTACAAATCATATCTCACACTTTAAGTGCCAAAAGAAAACTCTTGCTGGATTACTGTATTGTTGAGATGTATAAGTCACTCCTGTCTGCCATGAATTGTTTTGCAGACAGCTTGAATTGAAGGTTTAGCAACTGAATAAATTATATGATGTTTCATGGGCCAGCTGCCTTATATACAGTATGTTTCTGTTCTGTGTTACAGAGTATAAATACCAGTGAATACAGTATATAGCTAGTGAATGTGATAGCAGCTCGACCATGCCGACTTCTCCAGAATGTTCTATGTCTCCAGAGGGTCTGTTCGCACACTCAACAATCTGCAAGGGTTCTGTTCTGTCAGTGATTAATGGTGGAATATTTGATACAGTCTTAGTAAAGGAGGTTTTTATATACATATACAATATATTATGGTTAGAGAACCTAGAGGCAATAAAAATACTATTTAATAATCACATATGATGGTAAATATGCATGACGAAATCAGTAGTGATGCATTTCATTCATTTTATTTTTATTGATTGATTATTTTAAACACAACAAAGTTTTTTATTAAATTTTTCTGTTCAGATGTTATTTAGTAAAGTTATGTTATTACAGTTTACAACTGTGTGTGTTAATTAAATCTGCAACAAAAGCGAAATTGAATGCAACAATACTGTGTTACAACAGATTACATGCAGGAGAGATACTCTGAATACGAATATATTACACATACATTCACAAACCATATTTTTGTCCTGTCTGAATAATCAGAGAAACCAAACAACATTAATTCATCATGCTGTTGCGGTCCTTTATCTCATTAAAATACAAGTTGCATTTTACAGCACATACAGGAGGAAAAAGTCACTCAGTTTGCTAGAAGGTTAGGATGACCGACGGCCTGCTTCAAATCAGAGACCAATTATGAGAGTCTGCATAGAGTCATTATTTTGGGATAGAAGTCAAACGGTTTGTATTGGGTACAGTAAAATGTGTTTTTTTAATCCATAACTGGAAAAAACAGAAACAAAACTGAGGAAGGCAGCATTGCTCTAAACATTGTAAACATACTGTATGTGTTCATCATTGCTGGGTGAATGTGAGAAAAGCCACTGAGCGCTACACTGCGTCCACATGAAGGCAGCAGCGTGAAAGCCAGTGGAGTCTTCACTCACAACTCCTGCCTAATTCATTAAACGAATGCAATAGGAACAACGTACCAGAAAAGCAACTGTTAAACTGATGAACACATTTAACCATCTATTGGAAATGCTATTGGTAAAACATACGTACTATATTCACGATAATATAGCCAGCTCGTTAATTATAGAGTCATACTGAACAGTGAGCAAAATCGCCTTGACCCCTTTCTATTAACTCACTTCAGGGAGACAGCTTCCTCCCCCCAAATTACCACTCCATCCTCCACACCCCCCTTGACGGGGATGTCACTTCGCTGTTGTATAGAATGCCAACTGACCTCCTCCTCATTGGCCCGTCAGGATCCGGTATAATGAGTCTAAATGTGACACAACTGGCTGAGCTCAGCAGCGCTGCCATTGGCTCTCCCCCCCATCCCCCCCACCGACGTCAATCTCTGCAAAGTAGATGTCTCATCGACATCCTACTGCAAGCTTCTGCCGCACAGACACACACTGTTATATGTGCATGCAATGCACACACACACACACACACACACACACACACACACACACACATGCACACACATGCGCACACACACGCACAGGCATGTCCGTTGGCTGCTATCTTAGAACATACAGTCTATTCAAGAGCTCTCTCTCTCTCTCTCTCTCTCTCTCTCTCTCTCTCTCTCTCTCTCTCATACATAATGTCAGCCCTCCTCTAGTTTCATTTTCGTCAGACACCTGCTTGTCTTGCTCCCCGTACCTTCAGCGCTGGCAGTGCCTCTCCGAGACACATAGGAGAGACACTGTATATACTGTAGGTCTCTCTCTCTGGCTCTGTATGCAAGCTTCTTCTTCACATAAACACCACGGATACACACACATGCCCCGAGTGGAAGTGACGCACCACGTCCAAAGCTTTTAACAAGTTAAGGGGAGATAGCAGTGATCTTGAGAAATTTCCCATGAAAGAGCCACGGTAAAAAGCTGTGACTTTGTATTCTGGCTCACATATCACAACAAACAGAATTTAAAAAATGTGGATGAACTACACATTACAATTCGTCATATAATTTTGTCAGAGGTAATTAAACAATGTTCTAAAAGATACAAATACTTGTTGGAAACATTTGAAGTCAGTAATATGTTCCTGCCTCTCCATTGAATATTTTGCTCCAGTGTCAGTAGGACAAAAATGGAGAGAAAGAGCAATTACTTTGAATCATCTAATCGCAGAGGAGAAATATTTATGGTCAAATGTAAAGAGGAGAACTGCTGGGAGTACGGGCAGATTAAAACCATAATCAATCAAGCAGTGGGAATAGCGCAGTGGGAGCGAGAGAAAGGGATATCTGATTTAGAAAGAGGACAGGATTGTTAAATGAAAGGGACACCAGATATGAAACTACATGAAAGGAAATGCTAAGTGACTTTGGGGTGACTGGATAGATCATAAATATGTGCATGGGCCACAATATGCCTCTGTTGAATATTACACGAGCAAAAATATTGTAGCCTGTAATATCTTCCTCTAACTGATAAATGCATGGTTGGTTTATTTTGATTCAAATTGGGTTTTTAATTTTTTTTATCTTCAATTATTTGATATCTGGCCAATCCATCCCCCCACACATGGACAACGTAGAGCTTCTACGTTTGTCAAGTCGCGGGGGCAGCAGCTTTAACCAGCTCTGACTAAGGGTTTCCGAGGCGTTCCCAGGCCAATGTGTAATTATAATCTTTCCTAGTCCTGGATCTTCCCCGAAGCCTCCTCCCAGCTAGACGTGCCTGGAACACCTCCCTAGGGAGGCGCTCAGGGGGCATCCTTACCAGATGCCCGTCCCACCTCTGGATCCTTTCAACGCAAAAGAGCAGCGGCTCTACTCCGAGTTCCTCACGGATAGCCTAGCTTCTCATCCTATCTTTAAGGTAGACACCTGAAACCTGAGAAAACCCATTTCGACTGCTTTTCACCTTGCAGGTGAAACGAAGGTAAAAAACGTTATTGTAATATCGGCCAATCTCCCACTCCAATGTCCCTTCACTCGTGAACAAGACCCTGAGGAACTTGAACTCCTTTACTTGGGGTAAGGACTCATTCCATACCCAGAGAAGGCACTCCATTGCTATCCGCTTCACACTCGGCTGCAAACCGATCCAGTAAGTGCTGGATGCCATGGACAGATGATGCTATCAGGACCACATCATCAGCAAAAAGCAGCAGTGAGATCCCCAGGCCTTCGAACCACAACCCCTCCCCACCATGACTACGGAGGTTGAGATGTGTGATACCCCTATAATTGGCACACACTCTCTGGTCCCCTTTTTTAAACAGGAGAACCACCACCCCAGTCTGCCACTCCTTGGGCACTGTGCCAGAGGTGTGTCATCCAAGACATCCCCTCCACACCCAGAGCTTTCAGCATTTCTGGACGGATCTTATCAATCCTCTGGGCTTTGCCACTGCGTAGTCATTTGACTACCTCAGTGACTTCCACCAGGATAATCCTTTATCAGCCTCCAGCTCTGCCTCTACCATAAAGGTCATGTTAGTTGGATTCAGGAGTTCCTCAAAGTGTTCCTTCCACTGCCCAATAACCTCCTGTTGAGGTCAACAGCGTCCCATCCTTACTGTACACAGCTTGGACTATGCTCCCATAGCTTTGGGGCATAGTCATTTAAGGCTGCATCGCTGATTTTCTTATTGCTTTTACTAGACACTTTCAATAAACCACTCTCAGATGACCTTAGTGTTCTGAAGGGTATGTAGTTTACCATTGCTTGAGCGATATCGTTTGGTCCTAGCCCATGCATGTGTGTGTGTGTGTGTGTGTGTGTGCGCGTGTGTGTGTGTGTGTGTGTGTGTGTGTGTGTGTGTGTGTGTGTGTGTGTGTGTGTGTGTGTGTGTGTGTGTGTGCGAGTGTGTGTGTGTGTGTGTGTGTGTGTGTGTGTGTGTGTGTGTGTGTGTGTGTGTGTAGGTGTGTTGGAGGATGGCATGTGTGCATGTGTGTATAGGTGATACAGGCTTCATCATCATTATCATCATTATCATCATCAGCAGCAACTGACTTCTCTAATTAGACAATGAATTAGTGTGAAAGAGAACATGCAGAGAGCTCTTATAAATCACCACATGACAAACACACAATCACTTGCTAATTACCATTTTAAATTTATTTTGACATTCTGTTGAATACTTTTGGATTTTGTGGGACAATTGTAATCTAAAATAGATTAACACTGTATTTAAATCTTAATGTTATTGATGTTGATTGTAAAATTATGAATTGATTAAATTAATATAGATTACTCAGTAAACAGGATATTGTTTTTTTACTTTATCTGCCCCCTAGAGCCGTGGTTGTCAAAGTAGGGGCCATCAGAGGGGCCCCAGCTATTTATTTTGTATTGTATTGTATTTATGTGTATTATTGTATGGTATTTATAATTTAAAATTATTCTAAATATTTATTTATTTTAAAACAGAATTCAGAAAAATGTACAGAATATCTTATTTACCATAACCCTTTCTAATTACCTGCCAGGAAACCTATCATTAATCACAAGTTGTCAGTGTTTATGCGCTCATGTTTTTAAACTCAACTGAAACAATGCATAGAAATATTTAGAAGAAAACAGTAATGTTGAATCTAATTGAATAATAAAATATTTAAAATATATATATTTTTTTATTGCATTAAATAAAAGTAAGGAAATGGGAAAGGGTTTTAAAAAACATTTTGCGAAAGGGGGGCCCGGGCCAGAAGCTCACACTATTTGTGGTGTGTTGGCGTGAGAACCCCCTGCTCTAGAGGGCTCTGGCGGTTCTTTACTGAGGCTATTTTAAAATACGTAGCTTTTTCTACATGGCTTGTCTTATCCACATGCAAACAGTATAAACCATTTTTATCCAAACTCCTTCCAGGGTGAAGACGTTTAAACATTCTATATTCAGTATACGTGTAGACCGGTTAAACTGAGTTTCGGCTTGTAATGTCAACTTGTGCATCGTTACCTCATTTGTTTGACATAAGAGTGTGACATAAGGCTTATATCCTTTGTTTACATATGCCACTTTTCTTCACAGGCTTGAAAGAGAGCAATTTTGTTTGCATGTGGGTGAAATGTTTATAAAACAGTGTTGTATGGACAATACTTATTAAGGAAAATACTCCTTTAAAAATATATTATAAAAGTATATATAAAAGTGCAAAATGGCATGTTGAATTATATTACTTTAATAACAACATACCACAATAACAATGCTTGAATTTTGGCAATGTTAAATCTTTCTCTTGCTAAATTTAGTTGTGAAAAATACAATTATTAATGTCCATCCATCTCCATCCATCTTCTCCCGCTTATCCGGAGTCAGGTCACGGGGGCAGCAGCTTCAGCAAGGGATCC
>JAODOY010015392.1:0-24244 GCA_025399855.1 Forbesichthys papilliferus | reverse complement strand
TATGATTATTAGTTATTAAAACTGGGGTAGACGTGGTTATTGGAACTTATGATTATTAGTTATTAAAACTGGGGTAGATGTGGTTAATGGTACTTATGATTATTAGTTATTAAAACTGAAAAGTGTTTTGTACTTAATTGAATCTGCTAAATACCTTTTATGAAAAACATCATCAAATATTCATATATCAAAGCTGTTAAAAACCAAAGTAGTTTTTGTTTACTTTCACTGCGCGTATGCCTCGTCTGCCTCTAGGAGCAGTATGTGTTCATCCACCAGTGTGTCCTGCTCATGTGGAAGAAGAAGAAACAGCAGTTCATGACCAGCGACGTCATCTTCGAGAACGTCAGCAAGACCACATAGTGATGACAGTCTTCAGGCGAAGGTGGCGTCCAGACCCATGCAGTCATACATTATGATTTATTTCCATTGTAACCCCCCACACTCCTGAGCACACCGTAGCTGTAGGAATAGGGTTAGAGAGGAATTACTGGTTTTCCCTCACAAATGGTGTCCCTTCTTTTCCCAACTGGTGAAAATCCAGTGCGGCTTAGTGATTCATTTAAATATTGACCCCTCTCTCTCTTTTTCTCTCTCTGCTTTGTTTTCTGTCTCATGTTTTTACAAAACACTGCCGTGCTTTAGGCATCCATCCCCTCAAGAGATCTGCTTCTTCATCAATACCAAAAGAAAAGGAAATCATCAGAACATATTTTGACAACAAGGAAAACGTTTGAAAAGAATAAAGCTGGTGATAAACATGGAATGGATTTTTTTATTTTTGCCTTAAGATGTCCCTGACCATTTATTCAACCACAATCTTGCCCTCACTAGCATACAGTTTGAGACGACCCGAATGAATGGATGTCGATCGTGATCCAGTGTGTGTGTGGATCTTTGCTGGTCCTCTTAACCCGAGGCAACTGAAACCGAGACAGTCGGTCAACTGAGCTCTGTTTTCATCATTCGTTTTTTTTAAATTTTTTTTTATCTCAGGACTCGCTGGAAAACCAGCAAGCACATCTACGCTTACCACCTGTAGCTGTTCAGTTACAAAGTGACACTTGCGCTAAAAAAAAGAAAGAAAGAAGAAAAAAAAAGTAGTTTTTGAGGTTCACTATATGTTGTGTATTATTGGTTTGGTCTTGCTGACGTGACTGTAGCATTCGCAAAGTACTTTTATAGTTGTATTACGCACAGTGTCTAGTGTACCTGCCGCTCAGCAGAAAGTATGGTTTGTGTTGAAGACACAGCTGTTGCCTGGCCAGCGACGTCACACTGCCACCCATGGCTGGAGATGGGACTGCAAGTGGGAGGACTTCTATCGTTACTGGATAAACTTCTGTGACACTAACTGCTTCGAAATTCAGATCGTCTGGAACCGTGACATGTCCGCAAAACACGACAAAGACATTACTGGTTTAAGGGAATGTCTCACTTGTTTGACGCCTTCACCTGCCAAATTCTTTTTACAAAGCATGGTTTAGAGGCCAGTTTAGATTTTAGAGACTGTGGTTGTAGAGACTTTTCAGTAGTTGTATTTGCACTGAGGCCTTGGAACTGCCTGAACTGATGAGACGTGTAGCTTACTGGGTTTTGGGGGGGGGGGGGTCAAATGGAGTGTACCTGATCTTGTTATGCTGTGGCTCCTGCTTCAGATTGTGGAGAACTACTGTTCAACTGTACTGGTGGAGGTTTGTTGGGTCCAGTGCACTGGACTGTATTTGATGGACTATCCCAACAATTTAAAAGGTTGTTTCAGCCCCTAGCACACCTACTCTACTGTATCAGGGTTCACAATGTCAATGTTTTAAACATGAGCAGACCATGCTAGTAATGTGGAATTTACATGAGCTGTCATACTGTAGCTGGTCCAAACAACATATTACAGACAGTGGAACTGCCAATACCAGTACCATAGCTTCCATTTCCAAAGTAGGGAAATAACAGAAACATATCTCCTAAGCATATCAATGTCTTGAATACAAGATTGCTGTAAATAAATTGAGCACCAGTGTCAGTGGCTCTGATGGTACCCTTGAGGGAATATTGACATTGTGTGCTTAAGAGGATAGATGTTCTGTACCATTTTTAGTTTGTTATTTTAATTATTTAAAAAATGATTTGTTACACCCACACAATGGTTGAACAAAATAAGTAATGTTCTATAACACTATCACACTGAATGCAAACCTGCTCAACCCTCAGAGGGTAGTCAATACCCACTGCTAAAAGCATAATCAAGTCTTTAAGGGATAATTTAAGCAAACCTATTTAAGGAAAAGCACTATATAACAGAACTGATCTTTAGGATTTATTGTGTAACATGATAATGTGCTACCAAATATAGAATGATATGGGGGATATAAATGAAAAATGTATTGAAAACTAAACCTATGAGGCCATTGGGTAATTGATATTTACAAATACTTAACCTTGTCCACTTCACTTACATTTCACAATCAAAGGTTTATTCCCTCAGACTGGTCACTCATTCGCACATAGGTTAGTTTACTTAAGATAGCAGATGTCCTGTACATACTACTAATACATTCTACATGTTAGAGGTTCCTTTTTTTAATTTTAAAATAAATTCAGTTGTGTATGTGAATCAGCATTACCTGAGCCTAGGAATGTTTTAGGTTTAGTAGGGTAGTTTGAGGCTCACACGACAGTTTGGAGCGACCTCCCAGCTTTTGGAGTGCATGTTGCGCACTCTGCTGTGGGGGCTGAGAAGCCACTGTGTGGATAAGGAACACTGGCTGCTGCCAGCAGAAACTCACTTTGGTACAGTTGGCAGAAAGATCTACAATACGTTTCCAACACCTAGGCACTGTACACTCTTTTATAATACAGTACTTTCTGTTGCTCAGTTGTGTGTTCAGTCGAGAAATTGTACGTCATTGGTGCCATTCTTGTGCATTGTGTCACTTAAATTAGAGATGGTCTCCTGTTGGGGTCATCGGCACAGATTTAATGTATGTGTGTGTGTTGAAAAAAATGAAAATAAACTGTTGCAATATCAATTCGTGTCAATTAGACATGTCTGCCGGAAAACAAACAGAAGGTAGTAACGGTTTTTGAAATTGTGTTTATTGCAGAAATAGCAGGTGTATGTTGAAGGCACCATGAAAACTATACACATACAATTTGTAATCATTTCTCAATGAAATTATTTGATTTGACACCTAGAACCATTTTAGTTAAGACAACTGACTAAAATAATTACTCCTTCATATTCCTCCTTCAAATACGCTTAAGTGAACTAGAACTAGTCTGCTATAACTGCGTATACAATATGGTATATAATGTACACAACATTGTCACATAAACCTAAAGATTATGTGACATGTTATCACAATCACGTCTGATGCATTGCGTGGGCTTGCTTTTATTTTACACCACACGTCTGTGAACTTTCAATCTTCGAAATCAAATAAACAATAGCGACACATAAAAATCTACACAATTAATGACACAATGAGGACACAGTGTAAAAACTACCGTCTCTGTTGTACATCTCTTGTGGGGGTTTTTGCATGTACTACAACATTCTTCCCAGCTGGTGGGTGTTAGCCAACTGTAATAGCAGTAGCTGTACAAACTTGTATGTTTATAAGCAGCAGCGGTTTAACCATGCCCATGTGAAAGTATAGTTTCTATATGTTCTAATAGTATTTCCTCTTTAACTAAAATGTTTAGAACAGATTTTGGTCAGCAGTTTATGCAAGCTGACAATTGCACAGTACATTACTTGAATCAGAACTTTGCATTACAATTTCATACCTTACAAACATATGGTGTGGAGGTTTACACCTGAGATCCGATGTAGAGCGCTAACACCATTGTCTACCTGCTTCAATGTGTCGCTATTCCTATTTCTGCCCAAGTATGTCATCTCCACCAACACCCTTGATTTAAGAATGTATACTTAAATCAAGACAACCATTTATACTGCCTTGTAGTATGGAAGAAAAAGGGATTTGTAATGAGCAGAGAAAGGTCACTACTAGCTCAAGTTCTCCTTAAATACAAGCTTGTGAAAAATACTTTTGCTCTTACTAAGTTCTTAGATTAATCTTTATATATATACTGTAAATATATATGTATATAGTAACTCTTTTGTGCAAAAATGCTGATAGTCACTTCTAATGACGTCGTGCTAGTGTTGTACAAGCCTTTACATTCCTAGGACCGTGGTACCTTTAAACACCTATACATGGTATTGTAGCATGTTATTACAATGTAGTGTCTTCATGGAAAGTATCAAATACACTTTTACATCTTTACTGTTGAATTTAAGTGGTTCTAGAATCAATGATATTAACTTACTCTTTTGGTAGGACCATTAAATTAGGTAAATGTACATATATTACACAACTCTTTGTCAAAATGCTGTTAATTACACCATTTTACGTCTTACATTTGGTTCAATTACATTTCTGAACGTCTCTGAAACATCATGGTTTCTCTGTTCGCAGTCACCCAAACAGCATTCATCTACAGTACTAGCTATCACCCAAACAGCATTCATCTACAGTACTAGCTACCCCACCAATGGGGAAGCTTGTGTAAATCATATACAATATGTGCCTTTACCACCAGTGTAGAGCAGACGGACAGACGAAAACAGACATTTAGCTTGCAATCCCAAACAGTTCCCACGGAGAGGAGGCAAACGTGGAACGGTTTTCACCATTTTTTGTGGCGGGCCTCGTGTGCTTTTAGCGTACCGGGAAGGGGAGTTACTGCAGGTTAGGTTTTCACGGCGACGACTCCAGTTTTTCCTGCCGGCGACGCATTATCTCCACAAACTCTGCGCGGGCAACCGCTTCCTGGGAACAAGAGTGTGACACACAAGTTGGGGGGGGGGGCAGGACGGAGATGGGGGGGCGAGAGGGTGTGAGGGCTTTCACAACAAGGCTCGCCCTGCCATCTCAGTGAGTGTTGCCCTCGTCAAAGGACTCCACCCCCGAGTCACAGGTGCTAGCGGCCAGTTTCTCCTGCCTCCTCCTCATGATCTCCTGGAGCTCAGAGCCAGAGCTCTTCTGTAGATGCAGACAGAGGAGAGAAGAGCGTAGAGGAAGCAGAGAGAGAAACAACAGGGACTGTGGTTAGGCAGTGAACTACAGTGAAAACCACACCTAAAAACTCAAGAGGAATGACTCATCGGCAGTTTTTTTTTTTTTGGTCAATCTCGTGTCACGGCCCCATTGAACACGCTGCTGTTTAACAAATGCACTAAAAGCGATGAGAAATTCCTCTGGACATTCAGGAGCCATTCGGGACTGCGACTGAAACTGAGAAAGCCTTTGGCGCAGGTTCTCAAAGCCAAATGTGTGTCACAGATGAGTAGGGCTACAGTACTTACCGGGACTATGACATGTGGTCTGGGTACAGTAAAAATACTTCTATGCAGATGGGGTGATAACCTCCACCATTCACTAAGTAGAATGCCGAGTAATGTAAATATGTGACTTGATTTCAAAAATCCCTATATTCAACGCATATGCAGTAGTGCACAGTAAATGTTGGTGTCGTTCGACAGAATAAATAACTGAATATTCACTTGGTTCTGCGGGCATATCTGTAGCAAAACAGCTACAGGAATAGAGGGAAGGTGAAATCATTCTGAGGCGTGATATGCATTACATGGCGAATAAACTGCGACAACATGCAGGCAGTTTCAGAACCAGTTTGAGAAATTAGCGGGGACCGCTGGGATAGGAAGCAAAGGGGCAAAACAAAACAAAAAACCACATTCAGTCTCTCCGGCGCATCATTTCAGCCAGTCTCCACCATTATCTTCTAGTCTAATGGGGCAGTGGGAGGTGATGGTTAGAATAACATATAGGCAGGGCGGGGGGCTTTCAAAAACAGAGGAAGTGCTCAGAGCCTAAGAAAGAGGCATTCTGGGAGTTGAAGGAGACACAGCAGTAGTTTAGGAAGACTACATTATGCGCTGCTGACAACATAACAGGGTTGTGTGCCTCATGCTGTTGGCCAGATTAAGGAAAAGATTGGGGAAAGAAAACAGCTATGGTACCTTCACCAGATTATGGTACCAGTTGGGATATTGGTTAGTGAAGGCAACTTGAGCGCCGTTCCTGTAATGCCAGCCAACAGAAAGAGCTGTGAACATCCATTGTGCAGACAATACCTTAATGAATGTGGTATTAGAATCAGAAGATCAGGAGAGAGTCAGAAGAAAACCTGCAGGTAGGAAATAGACACCACACACCAGACCTTGCCAGAGTTGGGGGATATCACCTTAATGACTGTAAACCAGACCTGACCCTACCCATAATGCATTGCATTCACAGCTTCTACAAAATAGGTACTGTAAATCAACTTGGACTAATTCTGAGCCCATTCCAAATGACTACACTTTTTATCTATACCCTGAAACCTTACAGGGTCATCCGATTCAACCGGATTAAATGTCTTCAATGTATGCCCATACGAAAGATCAACATCATCTTTGATAATTACAATTACATATATACACACCAGACTGGTCCCTATATTATTGTAGAATTCCTATAAAAAATAAATAAAATATAGACAAAGACGTCCAAAATACTGAATCCTAGATAATCTGGAAACTGAGGGAATACTTGCCAATCCCAAATGGCAAACCTTAGTAACCTTGCCACCAGCGTCCACCCGTACCCACCTCGAGAGCAGCTTTCTGAACGGTAACCTGACTGTAGACCCTGGCTCCATCGTCTGGACACACCGTCTTCAGCTCGTCCTTGTTGAGGGAGAAGAGCTGGGCGCCTGTTAGAACCCCCAGACTGGTGATGGTGCTGGACAAGGAGAGACCAGGCCACCGATGAACAATCAATTTGACCAATCAATTATCTAACTGCAGCGCTAGAAGCACACAACCGCGGGACGACAACAGAGCCGTTTCAGCATTTAACATGGTGTGCATTTTGTTTTCATACACAAATACATAGAACTGTTTAAAAAAGAAAATAATATCCACAAAGAAAAACTAGACCTTATCACAGAACAGAAATAAGTCACAAAACATCTCCATAAAGTATAGATGCAAGTAGATGCATTGTCATGTAATAAAAATATATTTCTGACTTTCTTTACAATCATTCTGTAGTAGGACATTTGCATCGATCCTATTATCTTTGCTACTGTTAAGATGGTTTATATGACCAAATATGCATATTCTGTCATTAGTACTGCTAACACAGTGGTCGACAGACAACACAGGCAGAACGTACACAGGACTGAAGCCCTTGCCCTCCAGCCAGGATTTGACCTCGTCTGGGGTGGAGTCATGGCTGATGTTGACCGATGGCAGGTTGGTGCTCCGAGAAGCTGCCGGAAGCTTCTTCTGGGCGCTGCGGCCCAGAGTCAGCCTGTGCATGAGCTCATCCTGGACTTCCTCCATGTTGGATTTCCTGCCTGCAGCCAGAAGAATTGGGAGGAAGCTAGAGATCATCATTTATCAAATGAAGCATTAAGCGCTGTAGAAGTAAGCGTAAAGTGTAACTGCGCCCCAGCGCTGAGCCTGACTCCACCCACTACAACTTTGAAAAACGCGTCAAGGAGCTGAGTGAGGGGAGGGGCTGAGAGGAGACCCCCGTTTACGTTAACATTTGAATGTGATGACGTACGAGCGTACTAAGTGTACTGTTGAAAACCATATGAGGTGTAGCTCTGTTTTCAGCACATAATGCAGATTTTTATAAACACAGGAATTTTGTCAATATTCTGACACTATAGGGACCCCTGCTGGCTACAAGCGGTATTGTCAGGCCACATGATGACAAACAAAGGGGACTGACGGCTGGCGGGCGGGGGCCGCTGGTTGGGGTGGTCCCGCATGGCGATGCTGCCGTTGTCGCTGGAGGTGGCGCTGTCCCGCCGGGGCACCGCGCTGCTGGCGGCTGGCCTGGGGAGCTCCGCGGCCGGAGGGGGCAGTGGAGGGGTGGGCAGTCGGGCCTGGGCCGGAGGCATCGGGGGTGCCGGGGGCATAGGTGCTGCCGGCGGAATGCTGGGGACATGGTCCGCCTTGGTCGTCTGTTTCTGGGTGACGAGAGAGGGAGAGATGCAGGGAGGGAGGGAGGGGGAGAGGAGTTACTCTCAGATACTCCTCGTATCTGCCGTTCTAACACTGTTCAGTATTCACTTCCATGTTGTTTACCTCATTCAACTCTCCCAGTAATTGCTGGCAGCATGAAAAACATGAAGTATTAATGAAACATGAAACACTGCAATAATGACTCACAACACTGCAAACACTCTGAATGGGAGATAACGTAGCTATTGAGCTACAGTTCTTATATTAATATAAGAACTAAGATCATTAATATTATCTTAGAACTGTAAGGGGCTAGTATACATGAACCAACGTGAGATATTCTTACTGAAAATAACAAAACATAATACTAACAAAATAAAAAAGAGCAGGCTTTCAGGGTTAGCTACCACATACTGTACATTTTACAAAATGTATAGAAAGCCAAATTTAGGCTACCTCCTCTGAATATCACCTCATAAAAACAAAAGATTCTAAAAAAGATTCTATACTCTTCTATTGTATAAATTATTGAAATCCTAAAATCCCCACAATGGAGATTAAGCAGGCTAACAAGGACTTAGTGAGACTAAATCCTTTTTAGTCACTTTCCTTTAATTAAAACAGACCACAGCCTTAGCAACAGCATTAACACCAAAGAACAGCAAACAGGAGCCTAGAATATTGCATAGCTAGCTACTTTAAGAGTTGTGGAATGTGGGTGTAACAATGAGGCACACTCGTCACAGCACCTCACCCTACTGTACCTTGAACAACTCAAATTCCTTCTTTGGCATCATAAGCTTTAACGTCACAGAATGGGGAACAATGGAGAACACAATGAGATCGACTTAATGGACAGCACAATGAACGTATGTTGAGAATAAGACACAATGACGTGAACACTTAACGCTGATGTCCTGCAATGCCAACCAACATCTCATGTTCTCCCAGGGAGTGGGGAAACCCCCCCGTCAGCCCCTTACTTGTATGGTATGGCTGTAAATGGGCTCTCCTCCTCCTGTTATGTCCACTGCCTTGGAAATCTCAAGGATGTTGTTGGGCACGTAGCCCACTGCCCCGCACCCGTTACGGACCTTCCACCACTGCTTCCTGTCATCGAGAACCTTTGAAGGATGGGGGTCAGGTTACTAGCCTTCTATTGACGTGCACAGATTTAGAAGCAGGCTTTAGTTTCCTATAGTAATTACCAATAGTTGGAAGGATAGAGTTTCCAATGGCAATTTAAATGCAACACAAGTGAGTAAGCAATAATTGGCATAGGATTAAAGTGGTTAAAACTCTCCAGTATGAACTTGCTTTCCTTTCAATGTTTTGACATATTTTTTAAATTATTTACAGTATTATTATTTGTAATAATAAACCATGAAGAACTATCCAAATTAACTCCATAAAAAAAACTACAAAAAATATATTATTAAAATTTAACAAAGAAATGTCTGTACCTCAACAACCTCATCCTTGAGGACAGAAAGCTCTGTGTTGTTTCTTGCCACAAAGTCATATTTAGATTTGGCAAAGGTTTTTGGCTGGCCTCTGCTGTGGGAATCATAACCCCTGAAACATAAAACATGAATTGCTGTACAACAGAATGATTTACATGGATTATTTATCAATATGTATCTGTATAGTATACTTGACGAAGAGTACATTTAAAATACCTGATCATTCCTGTGTACTAAGAAGGGAGGAATCATACAATGCAGCATGTATACATAACAAACTAAACTAAAACACACCATATACATACAGCACAGTAGAATGTGCCATTCATGCAAAATAAATCTCAAACAAGCGATGTGAAAATATAAATTATAAAGGCTTATGTAAGTAGCAGCAAAAGGTAGTTAATACATGCTACTGATTAAATACTACAATGGGAATGAGAGGAAGGCAAATATTGTATTCTATAGTCTAATAATCTAACAACCGTGGAGAAGGGTCCCCACTTCAATAGTAAAATTCTTCAGAAGAAAAGAACAAAGAAAATGTGTAATTCAAGGCTCAAGTCAGAGAAAGAATTGTAAAAGATTTGAGAAAAATCGTGAAGCAAGAATAACGTACAAGTCTTGCTAGTCGCTAGGCAAGAATGTTACAGGAAAGAAAGTACCACATTTTCACATTAAGGACCACCAAAATAATAAGGCAGCCCATGTGGCTCAAGAAAAACACACAAAAGAGGACGACATATTTCAGAGAGGTTGAAAAGTCACAGGGGTTGAATGTGCTGGCACGAGTTGTTCCGGAAGAGAGAGAGAGAGTTTTCAGAGACAGTGAAGTGGGGACAGTTCTCCAGGGATTACCGCCTATTGACCTCGAAGGCGGGTGTTACCGATCTAAATGGCACTTGACAGCCTGGTTAAAGGCAGACAGCGCCATCTCCTGGTCCAGGAGGTGCGTGTGCTTATTAGGTGTGTTGCTGAGTGCGTACCCATCTGCAGTGGAGAAATTCTGCACAAACGATGGCTGTAAAAAGAGAAAAAAAAGACCAATTTAAGCAAACAAATTTAAGAAAGATAGAGTAGGAGCAATTAGAATTGCAAACGCAGACAATATAAGAATTGAGCTATAATTTGGCGTGCAACCGCAGACAAAAATAAATTAAGCTATAATAGGTCCATACAATATAAACAAGCAGACAAAAGTACACATTTAGCACCGCCTAATGTACATTCATCATAGGTATCTTAATATTTTAATAAAATGTAATAACAATTAAATAACAAAATTAAATCAATTAAATGTTTTAAAAGGGCACCATATCATATTTGATACGCCTATAAAACCACACTTCTCCTATAAAACTACAGTACCCAGCTGTCCCCCCTCTCTCTCACCTCCGGGCCCAGTCTGTGTGCCACCTCGTGGTGTCTGTGCATCTCCGCGTGGGACAGAGCCTCGGCCAGCTGGGCCAGCTCCTGCTCCCGCAGCTGGTTGCCTGGCAACGCCGGGGGCTCCCAGCCGTCACGGAAACGCAGTGTGCAGGGAGGGAAGAAGTGGTCTTTGGGCCACTCCAGCCTTAGGCCACCGAGGGTGGGGTGGAAATGAGGGGACACAAGAGACTGTCTGGGCTCACAAGGAAGGCGCTCAATTGTAATAATAATAATAATAATAATAATAATATGTAATAATAATAGTCCTGTTTAATAATGACAATAGCCTTTCTCTGGGTTAGCTTTAATAATGTTATGTTTCTTAGCTACCCTGCATAGTGTTGAAAAACAACCTACTTGAATGTAGATCATGGATGTGAACTAATAATCACAGCTGTAGCTAATACAATTAATTACGGGTTAGTTGGTTTAAAGGTTAGTCAGCGTTGGACTACTGATTCGCCGTCAATAGAGCGGTTGGGAAAAGTGTCTACTGCCGTGGCAATTTAAATCCCCCCTACCTGCATTTGGTCCAGCCATCGCCCAGTGTCACCCATAAGTGCCTTTCCTCCGCTGTGCCGGACGAGTGCAGGAAGTCTATGGTCTCGCTGGTAAGAAGTGGTACCACCACGCTCTTGGCCAGATCTATGCCCCCTGATGTCTGGATCACCTGAAAGCCAGTGGAGTGGATGTCAGGCCCAAGTATTTTCTGTTTGGGGGTATGCTGTGAGAACGGGCCGTGCGTCTTGTAATACACCGATGTAGTCATTAAACGAAAAACATGGACATACTTCTCCGTCAGTGGTAGGAATATTAAACAGTGATTCTACTCATTGTGAATGCATTAGCAGCCTTCCGGGCTACAAGCTGAACACACGTTCTCTGGTCTTGCTAATCCTGTCAACCGGGAGCTGTCTTGCATATAAATGAAACAGCATAGGCCAACTTAAAACGCAGTCGTACTGTATACATTACAAATAAGGTTCCCACTGAAGGGGGTCCTACCATTTTCAGTGGGTTGAACAGGAAGTGTAGCAGCTCCACAGCGCTAGGATTCTGAATGTGGGACCGCAATTTTCCCTTCAGACAAAAATGAGAGAATTATTTATTAATTAATACAGTATGGTGCAAAGAAGAGTTGAGTAAAACAAATGGTTTAATCAAATATGATGCATAATTCTCTCTTACCAGCATATTGAAGGCATATTTGAACTTCTGGAAGCAGTCAACAAATTCCTCTTCGCTGGGAGGTTTTGATCGTAGTGTTAGAACGCCCTCTGGTGGACATAATACATTAAATACAGACTGTGTAATTAAAAAGCGGGCCTGCCTCCTAAAGTGCTAATAGTCAGTCAGGGCTTCCACAACTAATAACAGAAAAGTATTAAAAAGTCACACTAAAGGCAATAACATTAGTAGAGACCGACAACTGATAAAATGAAGCCAAATGATCTCTATAGAAATCCGAACCAGAATAACAGTGAAAATAGAAGCAAAGGTTGGCACTTACCCCCTGGACTTTTCTTTTTGGCCTTTTTTGACTTTTTCCTCTTCGTGAGCTCAGTAAACGCCTCTGCAGCTTTCTGAATCTTGGTAACAAAGAACTCGATGTCATCTAGGATGTGGTTCAGGATTTGCTGAAAACAAGCAACATCAGATTAGGCAGTTCTTAAACATCACACTGTAACACAGTATCATATTGACTACGTTTAGGCAATATAGCTGCTGGTGCAGAAGCAATACGTCACACTTGTATCAGTGTCCTATCAGAATAAGTGTCAGAACTGCAAACTTTGGGGATAGAACAGCATGCTAATTTATGAACTGACGTCTAAATATACTAAATGTACCCCCCGCGTCAGCTGAACATTCACAGTGACAGGAACACTGATTGGGCTGTTATTTGACACAACTGCGTGGGAGCAAACATGCACGTTGCTAGCATTTCGCAGCAAGTGCACCAAGCGTCATTTTCCCCTCTATGCATGTAAGTGTCAATACAAATTTCACGCCTATACCAAGTATAAGCAGACCGACGTATCCAAAAGCTTCCAATATCTGTGTAGCTCTCAAGACTAATTTATAATACATTATAGGCCATATATTTAGCTTATACATTCAACAGAGTAGCAAGGAGCTTCTAATGCGAGGTGTTGATTTACCCAGGCCGTGCTGAGCAATGTTATCTTTATCTAATATTTAAGCTAAACAGAACAATGTTTGACTGAACTCTTCCTTTTCTGTAACCAGATGTTCTCCCCAAAGCATGATAACTAGGATTACATTTAAGTGCAACCAGTGTGTGATCATTGACTCAAAGAAGACTATTTCTACTGTACGAGCCCCCCCCTCTCCCCCCTCTCGCACGAATCAGTGCAGTACGGCACAGCGAAGCAGCCGCTCATTTCTTCTCCTGTGCGTGCTGCTAGCCAGAGAGTGACATGGCAGCTCCTAGCTTGTGTGGGGTCCACTGGCGACGGCGCATCATGGAGGAGGCTCATGAGTGGAGGACTCACCACGTCGTGATCCACTCTGGCAGCGGTCATCTCCCCGGGGCTGGCCTCCATGTGCTGATGCTGCCTCTCATCTGTCATCGTAAACACCAACACATCAGCACCATCCACAGTCAGACAAGAGGTCTCACATTAAGATGCAAACAGAGCTCAGCCTTTTCTGGTGTCTCGCAAGCATGTCTCCGGCGCACGCGGCTAAAATGCCTAATTTGTAAACCAGTTAAATAGTTGTGTGAGCGCGCGCGCCAAATTCACCGCTTCGATGTTCAGAACAGGCGATTGTTAGCAGATCTGCCACTCTACGTGTAGCTGGGAGAATAGAGCTAGGGGGTTATGAGGCAATGTGGAGCATTGCCTATTTTCACTCTATGGGGAAATTAAGACAGAAATGATAAAGCATTTAACGGTGGATATAAATATGACCCTCAAATAGAAGCTGATATCATATTATATTGTCACTGTACTGTATGTAAATTACTGTATGTATAAGTTTCAGCCTCAAAGTATTTTTTTGTTTACCATTTCACTTCATTGAAACTTGCATACACCGGGTGTTTCAAAATGATGTGACCAAATTTTAAAACATTATATTTCACAATGGCTATGTTATAATTACACAGCAAATTACAAATGGTTTAATGAGTTATTATTACATTTTATGACGTAAACTCTATACCCCTCTGTGGTGGTGTGAGTTTCATTCACGGGCGGTTTGTGGTTGCAACGATATAGCAAATTCAAAGTGGGTCCATCATTTTGAAACACCCTGCAGACAAATCAGTACACAACTCAAGCCTAATATGCAAGTTAAAACCATTTCTTATCAGGGACCGTCAGTCTGAGAAGTGAATCTAGATAGACCTACAGTTCCTTAAGAGAGACGTGACATCACTCACAGTCCTGTTGCTCATTGGTCCACGCCGACCACGCAGCCACTCTGCTCTTCACGTCCATCTGAGTGACAGTCGGCGGAGGCTCGGGGGCGGGCGCGACGGGAGGAGGAGGAATCAACCCATCGCTTTTCAGGATCATTCTACGGAGCGGCAGGATACGCCGGGAGCAAACGACAATTACAAACATCTTAACTTTAACAAAGTCAACAAGGGAGGGAAGCATTGTACAAACTCCTTGCGAGACAAACAAGTTCTCTGCTAATGTGGAACGGCGGAACGTACTTGAGCGCCTCTGGCCTCCGTTTCTCCTTGCCTCCTTTGGCATCTATCATGGCACTTTCGATGTCTGCGTGGATGAGATTTGCCTAAAAGACAGGGCAGCAAACGCATTCGTTACGGGAGGGGGACGCACGGCGCCCGCGACCGCCGCGAATTCCGCCGCACGCATTCACGCTACCTTTATTTCATCACACTGGAAGAGGTGGAGGTCAGCCTTGCCTTGGCCCGACTCCTTGCACACCAGAGCCAAGATGGAGTCATAGCTGCAGGCGTTCATCACGGCCTGGCAGTGCTGGACGGTCCCAATAGGGAAGTTCTCCAGCTCATTCTGAAACATTGGTGTGTTGTCATAGGAGGTGTTAATAGTACACCTGCAAGACACGGATCTTCTGGATTTAAGCATCTAAAATGGCTTTTGAGAACTATATACAATATGCAGTGCCAAGGAATACGGTATTAAATCATCTACATAATGCACATATTCTGCCTTAAGGCTCTCATGAATGTTTAATATAGACACATTTCTATCATTAAATAATTCAAAAGAAAATATAATGAAACACAAACGACTCTTCAAGGAAGTATGAGATATAAATCCATTTGAGAATTTTTGATCTCCGAATGTAGGAAATTAAAAAAGGGAAATGTCAGTCAAAAGGGGGTTGACCCACACCCAGACAGACATCAGAACAGAGCCAATCAACCTCATGTTTGAGCTGGCTCTCACCTTGGTCTCCTGGTCGATGAGGCTGACGGCCTTCTCCTCCACCTGGAGGAGCATGTCCTGGGTCCACACCTTGCCCTTGGCATCCAGGAGGCGCATCTTTCGGATGCCGTCCTCCACGGTGATCATGCCGTCCTTGCGGTCCAGCACAAATGTAGTCAAGTGCTGGGGAAGCAATGGGGGGGGGGATCCAAGTCATTAAACGGCACATTTAAAAAAGGTATTATTTAGGCTTATTGCAAGCTAAATGCTGAACTGACGTTTTATCTGAATTGTCTGATACTTCACTTCTACACAGCCTTGGCTCCGTAATTAGGAACATAAACAAAGTGGCGAACACCGCTTGTATCAACAAAGCTGTATTACTACGTTTTGCTTGCATTTCTGCGTGTGAGGAAGAGTGAGTTTTGATTTGAGCTTGACGTCACCAAGAATGACTGACCATGCCTTTTAATATTCTCAGTGGCTCCTGGGGACTACATTAAGGGGGTGGTAAGGCGGCAAGACGGTACGTAGTTGGCGTAGAAAGGCGGGTCGGACACTTGGCACAGGTGCGGAAGGCCCTACTGCGCCTGTGCCAAGTGTAACTGGCTTTACAAAGCCATTGTAGGCTTTGTAGACATAGCTTTGTGTAATCAGTTTCAACCATAGTTGAAAGGAATGGTAATTCCGTCCATTAGTACTGCCCCTTTAAGTAAACACTACAGCCTTTCACTAATGGCCGTTTACTGATCACTGGACGTTTCTGTATTGGTCTCACCTCCACATGGTACTGAGATGTGTCAGTCATGCTGTTGATGCTGGTTTTGGTGTAGTGTTTCCTTTGCTCTGAGGACGTGACACAAAGCAATCGGTTAATATCCCATTATAGGATACAGAAGGTTCACCTTTATGCTTTGCTTCTTTTCACAAGGAAAGATGTCAAATATATTTAGATTGGAAGAATCACAGCACACAAAAACCAAAGAGCTACACTATTTAGCCAATGATTATATTAAAATAATACTTTATAAAAAGGCAATTTGCTCTAAAAACAAGGGTGTATTTCTAAGCATCACTAAAGGCAATACTGCTAAGCGTATCATCCAATACAGGGTACAAATCTATCTAACACAGAGCGGTCCAAGTCTACGGCTTATCGTCAGTGTGACAAACTAGGTACAGCTGGTTTCACAGACACATTCACAAATCTTTAGCAAGGTAAGGTTTCGCTGGAGGTACAGTAGGCTGTTAACTGGGCTGTGGTCCTCTAGAGATGGGCTGGAGGGTGTTGGCAGGCAGGGGGTCATATCTAGCCTAGCACGGTCTAGATTTGGTTTAATAAAGGACATCACACTTGCGGGGGGAGCCACTTACTCCATGTTTGTGGGATGACGACGCAATTCCATTTGTCCGTGGAAAGATTAAACCCTGTGTACAGTATGCAATGGTGCAAAGTTACAGTCTGGTCCTAACTCAGTGTTCGGTCGGGCCATTGCAATGGTCAATTATTACATGAGAGTGTACACAGCCCTCTAAACTCGCTATAGCTCATTATTTATGGACCAGTCTTCAATGTAACCCCACGTAAGTCATAGTCGGTCAGCATACAGTGTGTGTATGTATGTATTACTATCTTATCTAACACAGCCATGTCAGGTGTGTCTATTGCTCTCATCCAGCCATGAGCACTGAGAGCTGCCACATAAGCCTCTTATGAGCCATCATAAGCCACGGTGACTGACAGACTTCATGGGGAGAGACTTAATTAACGTTTCTTTTTGAATAGGTGTGAAACACGAGACAGAAACACCACATATTACGCGCACACACACACGCACGCAGATAAGGTTCTCACAAAGGAAAACCAGCGGTATTCAGACAGCAAGCTCCAGAATACAAACGCAGTTTGATCTGCATTTATAAACCGGTGGCAAAAAGTAGTAAAACAGGCTGAGAAAGTAGCACACGTTTGAATCCGTGCGTGCTTGCTTATAGAAACAATAAGATATTGATACTTTCACAACCATGTTTTTCCAACTTCACTTAATTGCCTTATTTATTTCCTCTCTCTATTGCAACCAATTGTAGTTAATCTATAACCATTAATGGAAAAGCTTTTCCTCGCTTCAAAACACACGCATGCAAGGCTAAAAACACACACACACGACGACTCTTACTCGGTTTTCTTCCATCTCTCATTTTATGTTTGGCAGACGAGCGGAGGAAATACATTCCATCGGTCCCTGTGAGCGCAGGGGATGAACAGGGTCGTGCGGGGGAATTATTTCGAGAAATAACAGAGCACAAGTTGAAGAACGGCAGAATGTCACAGTGCAAAACAGCATGCAATAGGTCAAAACCAAGTAACAGCAATGGTTCTGCCTGCAGTGTGTTCGGTGTGACGCAGAGCATTGTAAAACGCAGCCACACCATTTCTGGGAATAGTAGCTGAATTCTTTGTTCCAGGTTTCTCCAGTATCGGTGTATGTACTGGTACAAGATTAGTGCAAATCTGAGCAATCACTTCATATAAATAGTCTGTTTCTAAATGCCTGTTTAAAGCTTAAAGTCGCTTTGAAAAGGGTGCTCAAAAACAACGACAGCATGTAAGCTGGTCGCTCTACAATGCGCCTCTCTGCTCTAGTCGTGGCCTCTGCGTTACACATAAAGGCTGCCCACAGCAGGTGCACCGAAAGGTGTTGGCCGCTCAGGGCTCTTTCAAACGGGAACACACGGGGCTTAGTGGCTACAGTCTGAAGCAGGCGAGGAGGCCCTTTCTGCTGCACAAAAGAAGAACGCCGCAGGTTGTCTTCTGATTCGCCCAATAAAAAAAATAATAAAAAAACAACAGCAGCCAATCATGTTTTAGAATAAGCCCTGCGTGATTGTTGCCAAATGGAGAAAAATAGCAATTTGAGACCAGTAGTGGGAGTTGTGACCAGGAGGCATGCAGAATTTAATCATTGTCCAACAGAGCATAGCAACCCAGCGTGACTCCTAGGCTAGCAAATACTTGTAACGCGTCAATTAAAAAAGGCCACATGAGGGGTAGTCGTGTTGGCTTCCACCGCGGGGAGCGACAAATAAACCCTTAAAAACAAGGTCTCCTTGCTGGCTCCCCCTCTGGGGAGCGGAGGCCCGTCTGTGTGAGGCGATAACACCCAGGCAAGGGTTTGGGACTGTGGTTCATTTGGCATGTCTTCCCAGAGATAAGACACACCACCTGTAAAAGCCCTTTACAGCAGGCACGTTACATTACAATGTACACCCCCCGCCCACTCAAAATGACCAATATGCTGCATAGAACATGGACATATTTATTTCCTCCTGTTTTGTAGAAGTCTTGGAAGGCCAGGGCAGAATATAATGTTGGCAGAGGGGCAGCCACTCACCGTATAGTGTTTTGGCACGGGATTTAGGCTTACTGGCTTTTTCTTGTCGGGGCTCGGAAGGCGGTGAGCCATGGCCGCTGTAATGTTGGAAAGTAACACACAAACACACATAAATAGAAGAACATGATTTACCAGTGGTGTATAAATGGAATATAAATATATATTCCCGTTACCCGGATAAAATCAAGTCTTTAACATTACAAACTTGAAAGCTGTAAAAAGAAAGAAAGAAAAAAAAGGGAATAGTGTAAGAACTGTCAACACCACTTGTGCAGGCTGCGTTGCTACGTGCGGTGACCCTTTCAACCTATAGGGGGCAGCGCCACAGCAACGTTCTGCCTTAGCGTGAGATGCAGGAGCTCATTTGGAACATGTTGATATTAACTATCAGCCAGCCGAACTGTATTCACTCCATGAAATCCAGATGGGTACAGTCTATGGATCAATGTAATAAAGTGACAACTGGTGACCGACCCTTGGACTGTACACGACCAGGAGAAGAATAGGTCAGCGACGACGGTCAACAGTCAGCCATGAGTGGCTGCTCTATGGGGAGGGGCTCATGTGTCAATAGCACCTACAAGCCTCTTGACACTTGATATTTTCTCACATACACAGGCGTACGTACATTCTAATTGCCCCGAGCATTAATAATAGACGGTTTTAATTTGCTCCGATGAACACACCGACACAGAACGCAAGGCGAAATTGACTGTTCATAGATTCCAAACTGATATAATGTAATATTTAAAAGTGGCCCAATCCGTATGTTTATCTCTTATTTTACAAGGCGAGTCTCCATTTGGCCTGACCAAAATAGCAGCATCTGGACAAACAAGTTACAAACAATAAATACACCACAAGCACGTCATACAATATAAGCCACATAAAACAAACAGATCAAAGTGTAATGTCCTGCTTAAAAGGCAGTATTAACCCCCCCCTCCCCAATTAGGATATAGATGACTTTAATTAGTATAAGAGGAATTGATGTAGATATTAAATACTGTAAGTTGATCATTTAGCATACTGTATGAGGGGGGTTTAACCTGAGATACTCACTTCACTTGGGAGGAGTAGGAGGACCCGTGCACACCAGAGGGGAGGGAGGGGCTTGCGTACCCGTTCATCCTGAGCTTCACAGAAGGCAGTCACCTGGACAGGAAGAGGCAGAGGCGTGTGCGTATTGAAACATTGGAAACACATTGTGCTGCCATGCCGGGAGTGTCAACGTCCATGGCAATTAGGCCCAGGAGGAAAGAGGGCTCATCTTTGACTTCAACAAGGAAGTGATTTCTGTGTTTGTGCGACAGATAAAAAAGTGGGAGACCCACCCAACACAACCGCTAGAAACGGCTATCTATGTAATACTTGTGCAAATATACGCTGCAAAAAAATAAATAAAATCCATTCGATAGTCTTTGTTTCCCTTCCTCTAAAAAGACACAAACATGGCTAATTGCTGAGGAGGATTTGGGCCTATTATCTCTACATGTGAAAGGACAACTGGTTCTTGTAGGTTTGCAAGCTCTCTCTCTCACTCTCACTCTCTCACTCTCTCACAGCGTTCCACATTTTGCCTAATAAACAGCCAGCCTATTCAGGCACTGAAGTCAAGAGAGAGCCAACACTGTTAACAAAATGTGTACCTTGGCTGAGCTCAATGTCATCCTCACATTGGGACACTTGACCATGATGGTTTTATAAGAGGGCAAGGCCAAGGGCCCAGGACAGGCTAGTAAAATCTTGGTGTAGACACTGCAAGCCTTGGTGCTGAATGTTAGCCTAGCAACCCCATTTAGAACCTCAATGTGTTTCAGAGAACTAATTTCCCACTTAAAATTACCTTTCCCATCTAGAGTGCTACTTCAATATGATGTGATACTACTGAAAGACAAGGAGAAAGGTACCCCCCCCCCCCTCCCTATTTTATATGTTCTTAATAAACCACATTCTGTGGCTACAGGAATATATAAAAATACAAATTAAATAAAAAGATAAGGTAAAGATACCAACGTCCTACTGATAAACAGGCATGTGCTTGCTATCTGAAAGGACCAATGAGATACATTAAGGATATCACTGGAGCACATTCCATTACATCCAGTGTTTGTATTCCATTCTGTGAAAGCATGACTAGGAGGAATCAGGGCACACAGCTCTTTTAACAGTCGTGATTCAATGTCTTCACATTGGTCAAGGTTACACAGCAGGCGTTGGACAGTTGAGTTCGTCTCTGAATGTTTGCCATTTATTAAAAGCATATCCTTCTCTGGACAGCAGTGGGAATTGCCATGTCCAACGTGATAGTGGCGAGGCCGCAATGAAAAAGCCTCTGCACAAAAGAGTCTCAGAGGTGATTTACGAGGAAATAGAAAGATGGTGTGTGTGTGTGTTTCTTTGTATGCTAGTATAGCGTTGGTATGTACAGTGCAGTGATGTGATTACTTTTCCCAGGGCCACCGCAAAAGTAATTTTATTCAAATGTTTTATTCAAGTACATTCATAACAACAGTGTCCATAAAGTCAGAATGGATGAGGGCAGCAGGCCGTACTGACTGTGGGGAATACACCGAATAGCCTTCATGTCCTGCAAATCAAACTAGTGCATACTTGCTACACTATAGCTTTTTTCAGATAATATTCCCTGTAAGGTTCCTACTGGTGAACAAGCGTGTCTGTGACAGTGGTCAGTTGGTAAAGAGGCTCTTAAAGAAATCCCTGGCTGCTGATGACGGCTAGGAGAAGGTGAGTGAATCAATTTATCCTGATTTAAAACATAAAGACAGGGCAATATTAGGGGCACGATAAACCGACTTCCATCGGGACCCTTTGGTGGCCTGCTGACCCAGCATGGCCAAGGCTGTCGTCAATCACAAATGTACACCATACATTTGGCACCATATAGTTCTATGCTAGCACAAAGAATCAATTGGTGCTCCAGTGTTGCCACTAGCAGCATGCTGTGCGGGCCAATGCTAAAATTAGCTCTACTCCAAATCAGCCCTTAGCAGGTGGAGAACACACAATGGTACTGCGCTTTTATACTTTTATTGAAGCCTAGACAATGACCGTTAAGCACACATTGTTCAATTGTATAGTGTCTGTGTGCCATTTCTATTAGATTGCATTTACACATTATCGTCATTTGGATGGCAACTACTCAAGTTACATTTTATGAGCAATAAGAACGCAGTGCGTTTTACAGAAATGTAAAGTACACATACAAACAGTTTTCCATTCTTCCTGGTTGGGTGTGCTCCACATAGATTCATTTATTGCTACTGTAGATAAATGAAAGGCAGCTCACGCTTGGTAAATAATTCAACAACATGTAAATGGTTAGGTTATTCATTTAACCAATGAATAAGATGACCTGTAAGCATTTAGCTTACCGGAAACTTTAAACAATTTAAGAATGTCTTCCATACTCTATGCTTAATACAACACAGTTAAAAACACAAGTATCAAGAAACCACCACATGCGTATAGCCAAACACATGCCTTTTTAAAGAGGAAATTATGTATTAGATTTTATAATTCTTTGAATGTTTAATGTGATGAAGTTGTACTGTATTAAACCATTACATGTTTGTATATTTCCAGTAAAGCCTGATCACAATACAGTTGGGGGAGGCGGGGGGGAGAGAGCTTGAGAGGAAGAGCTCCCCTCTGATAGACATTTGATCAGAGAGACTCCCTACCGAGCGGCAGGAAAGGTCATAGGACGTCTGCCAACAGCCATTTGCCAGACAGTAGCAGTTCATCGCTGCATTCATGAGAGATGTAGCTTCCAAGATTTATGAAAATCACTATGTCTCTGTAGTCAGGCAGGATAACTTGCTTTGAACCACAAATGTAATTTGGACAATGCAAATGGAAATTGTACTTCAATACAGATCACTTATTTAGTTTAATTCAATTCAAGATGTGGATCAATTAGAGTTTGCGTCTTATATTGTGCTTCCAGGAGGGATGTCACCTTCCCAGCTATTGGGTTTAAGGACTCTGCAGTGCACACAAGCATGACCATAACAGCTCAGCCTGGAGGTATGGGGGTAAACCAGGGGAATGTACAGAACAGTATAAATACACATAACACCCAGCCACACACACACACACTCACACACCAGGTGGTAGAATAACACCCGTATAAATGATAGATGAACAAGCTGCCATTGCGTCACTTGGTGGGTCACAAATGCACCTGTGCCCTCTTTCTAGCTAGCAGATACGCAGTTTGGCCTCTACTGTACAATATGCCCTTGCTAGCACATCACCTTCAAAGCGAGAACATCGCAGCAGTTTGAAGTGGTAGTCTTGGGGGTCTTGGTGCAGTTAGCCAGCGCTGCGTCCAGAGTACTTTAGGCAAGTAAAGGCTGGCTGTGCGAGACTACCTGTCAAGGGCATCTTTTACTCTAGCAGACTGCTCCTCACACTTAGCAACCATTTGTAGGGAGACTCTGGATCATGTGAGCCTACATGCTATTGAAGGTTTCATCTTTAACCACTAGCCTTTGTCCTCCAAATGCCCCCACTGAGGTACTCATACCCATGCTGCCACACATCTCCCTCTCCAAAGCTCCTGTAGCTCCATGTGGAGCTGTGTTTTCACTTTCTTGTCGCTCTACGCTGCATTTTGAATTTCAGGCAAAGTCCAAGCAAGAAAAAAAAACAAAATATGAAATAAATAATAAATAATAATAATAATAATAATAATAATAATAATATTGGAAGGAAAACGAATTGTGTTGCTTTGTGTCTATGATGCAATGATGAGGCGTGTGTCGGCATTGATGAGGGCCGAAAGGTCAGAGACACCAGCTGGAGGCCTGGAAGCAGAGGTCAGCAGCATGCGTGACAAACCCCTTGCGTCGCGGTTAAAGCGCCAGCACGTACAGTGTCGTGATGCAGTTCACAACCTCCTGTTTCGCACAGCCTAATCACAAGGGAAGTAAATAGTAGTAGTCGCAGGAGCATTCCTATTGAAAGTGAGAGCCGAGACACACAATTGGACAAAGCTATGAGTACAGGAACCTACCCAAAACTGCACTACAGGCTAAGTTCATTGTGGAACACTTATTGTGATCAAATGTAATGTTCAGCAGTGACCAGTATTAAGGCGTAACTAAATAAACAGATATACTTTATTCAGAAGCTGGTGAATACACACACACACACACATACACACCTCAGGTTGCTATAGCGATGAATGCCAGAGAGTTCAAAGTATTACACAGGCCTGTGTACAGTAACGGGCAGGGCCCATTACGTAAGCAGGAGATCTGAGAGCGGCAGTTGTCTGTGCGCAAGCGGTCCGACTTATCACCGCTCGATGCCCCATGTGGGGCAGCCATTCCCACAAGGTACACTCTGAACAACCTCTAGGCAGGGCTAGCTGGGTCATTGTCATACTATTCCCTGAAGAGGAAGAAAGGAAGTGGAGCATTGAGGTGTGTGTGTGTGTGTGTGTGTGTGTGTGTGTGTGTGTGTGTGTGTGTGTGTGTGTGTGTGTGTGTGTGT